>ML778604.1:0-31908 GCA_009831015.1 Picea engelmannii | reverse complement strand
TTTATACCCTTCATTGTAGTGGTTGTTTCGCTTGTGCATGTACTTCCTTCATATGCTTTGAAAATGACTCTATGTGCTTCTTTTGTTTGCTTCAAGTAAGCTTTCCAAATCTCACTCCTCTTGATGACCTTCCATTAAAAATTTGGAAAAGCCTCTTTCCCGTAGCATTGTTCATTGAATTCTTGTATGCAAACTTCATTTGAACCAACACCATATCCCATTATCTTGGTTTTTCTTCTACAATACATCTTTCTGAGGGTCATGTTCACTACCTCAATTTTCCCATCAACCTGCAAATGATATGTAACACCAAACTGCAATCTAGCTTCTTCCACAAGGTCCTCCAAATTGACCAATAAATTTGTTGTCTTTATTTGAGGTTACACTGCTTGGAAAATCATGCAAACAAACTACTTCTCTAAAGAATAAAATAGCTATTTCTGTTACATCACTAGTCTTCTTGCATGGGATAAAATGTCGCATTTCTAAGAATCTATCTATTACTATAATGATATAATATTTACCTCTATGGGTTACTGGTAATCCAACACTAAATCCATGTTGATATCTTCCCATGGCACTTCCATCACTTGCAATAGCTTATATATTTTGGTATTTGATTTCTTCCCTTTGCATTTAGGCGAATTGTGCAACCTTCCACCCATTTACTCACATCCTTGGATATTCCCTACAAATAATATTGTTATTCCACCAATGTTGGGTCTTGGTTTCAAAATTGCCTCTCAAATTTCCATTATGCAACACTCTTATGAGTTCTACTCTGTTGATCCTCCTGAGATGCAAATTTTTTGATTTTTGGAGCTAAAAAAAAAACCTTCTTCGATAAAGTAATCCATATATGGAGTCCAATTTCCACTCCACAACTCCTTGTTGGTTTTCCAGACTTTATCTCATACATATTCTTCATTTCTTCTAGCGCTACTATCTCTATGGTCATGGTAGTCAATAGTGTTGTCCTTTTACTCAAGGCACCAACAACTCTATTTGATCTTCTAAATCTATGCTTCAACCCAAATGAGTAGCTATGTAAGAACTCAACCCATTTTATGTGCCTTTGGTTCAACTTGGCATTGTTGTTATGAACTGTAGCACTTGATGATCAATGTAAATGACAAATTCTTTGACAAGCAGTGCCTCCACTTCCTCAATGCCTATAGTATAGAATAAAACTCGTGATCATACACTAAATATTTCTTCTTTTCATTGAAGAATGAAATTGGATTACCTTCCTAGCTAAGCACCACCCCAATCATTGTTCTATAGGTGTCACAATCCACTTGGGACATTTTTCCATAGTTTGGTAAAGCCAACAAAAGATTCTCAATCACCTTCTTCTCCAACAGTGAAAAGCCTTGTTATGTTGTTGCATTACATTGAAAGTCTCCCTTCCTCCTACACATTGTTAGTGGCACACAAATGCAACTAAAATTCAAAATAAACTTCCCGTGGAATCTTTCCAAACTATAACCTTCTTACTTCAAATGTTCTCTTTGGTGTAGGCCACTCCATATTGGCTTTCACCTTATTCAAATCCATCTTCAACCCAATTTGATATCACAAATCCCAAGTACACTAGTTATTTCTTCATTAAAAGTTAATTTTGCAAATTTATCAATTGTGTTTCCTCTTTCAATAGCTCTAGCGCTTGCTTTGAATGCATCATGTGCTCATCTTATGTCTTGTTGAAGACCAGTATATCCTCTAGATATATAACAACAAATTTCCCCAAATGTGGTTTCAATGCATCATCATCAACCTCATAAAAGTGTTGGCTTCTTTCAATCACCGAATGACTTGAGTAATCATTCATACAACCCTTCTTTGTCTTGAAGGTTGTTTTATAGTCATCATTGTCCTTGATGTCATATTTGTCGATATATTCTCTTCAAACCAATCTTGCTGAAGTACTTTTATTCACTCAAACAATCTATTAACTTGTCCATCCTTGGCAATGAAAATTAATACTTAATAGTTATCTTGTTGATGACCCTAGAATCAATGCACATCCTCCATTTTCCTCCCTTATTCTATGCTAGTGTAGATGGTGCTATACAAGGACTCAAAATTTCCTAGATTATTCCTCAATCCAACAATGCTTAGAGTCCTAGCTTACTAATCTCCTCACTCTCTACCATAGTCAATTAGTGTGATGTCTTATTTGGAAAAAAAATGATATTGGGATCAAATCTATTTGATGGAAAATACTCCTTATAGGTGGTAATCCCCTTGGAAAGCTCATATGAAATAACTTCGCTAAATTTAGTGAACAAATATTTGATTTTCACTAGTATCTCATGTTGATTTTTAATGCTTAGCTCAAATGCATGTGGTTTAATTCAATTTAGCATTAACTTGAACCATAACAAGTGCAGCAACAATACATTGGCTGCAATAAACCAATATCACAAGAAGAATAACCATGCACAAGACAACATAATTTCTACTGGGAAAACCCTTCTCAATCAAGGGAAAAACCCAACAATCCTTTACTATATTTTCCAAGAGAATATCCTCCACACCAAAAACCCTAGAGCACATAAGAGGGTGTTTCTATGACTGACAAAGATGGCACCTAGAAAAGTGTGCCCTAAATTACATCTCAAAATTTCAGACCATGCGTTGAGTGAGTGAGAGAGATGATCCACAATGGGGAGCTATGTCTTATTTATACAAGACCTAGCACATCAAATAGATGTGTCTATTGGCACAATAGGGCCGACTTGTACAACTTAATAATATAATTAATCTTTACACAATATTAATTATCTTTCACATGGTGGGGCCGACTTGTATCCTTTACAACACAAATTAGGGTTTTACTAAAGTATTACTCTTTGACAATATAGAAAGGGATCTCACACATCCTCTAGTGCTTTGCCACTAGGGACACATCCACTTGTGCTCAACCATAGGGACGTCACTCTCACTAGATCAACTCAACTAAGTCCATAGGAGTACCATCTGAAGAGCCATCTCAAATCGACTCAACTAAGTCCATAGGAGTCTGACAGGAGACCATCTCAAGTCGTCTCAACTCAGTCCATAGGAGCACGAAAAGAGGCCACACATCATCTCAACTCAGTCCAAAGGAGTATGACACACCCATCACATGGTCTTTCTCACAGATCGTCTCAACTCAATCTAGAGGAGAACGACCTGGAGAATGTCTCATGAAGTTGCAATCAACAACACTCCCTCTTAGCTAGGGAGGCATTCTTCACCTGGCCAAGTTTCTCACGAAAGTACTCGAACTTCGTCCTGGCAAGCGGTTTCGTGAAGACATCTGCAACCTGCTCATGTGTAGAAAGATATTGCATGTGTACTTCTTTCCTTTGCACCATATCTTTGATGTAATGGTATTTGATCTCAATGTGTTTCGATTTATCGTGAAACACGTGATTCTATGAGAGCTTCACACAACTATGGTTATCGCAATGGATAATGGTGGAAGCCATCTCATGTCCAAATAAGTCTGCAAGGAGCTTGCGAAGACACATTGCTTCATGAACTTCCACACATAATGCAATGTACTCTGCTTCTGCGATACTTAAAGCCACAAAAGTATGTTTCCTGCTGCACCAGGAAACCATGGCAGATCCCAAAGTAAAAAAACAATCGCATGTGCTCTTTTAGTCCACTGCGCTCCCTGCCCAATTGACATATCCATGTAATCTCATGTCTACATCAGAGGCATATCTCAGGCCATAACCAACTGTGCCTCGTAAGTATCTTAACACATGCTTCACTCCTATCCAGTGTGTCTGTCTCGGCTGACTCATAAACTGATTGAGTACACTCACTACATAGCATATATCAGGTCTAGTGTTAACCAGATACATAAATGATCCAATCAACTGTATGTAAATATGTAGATCAATCTTCATTGAATCAGAAGAAGCCTCATTCATTTTATTCAAATTTATCATTATTGATGTAGGCATGGATTTGCAGTCTGTCATCCTGAATTTATTCAATATCTCAATTGTGTATTTTCCTTCACTCGGGAAAATCTCATCAGTCCTCTACCACACTTCTAGTCCAAAATGTAATGCATCATACCAAGGTCCTTCATCTCGAATTCAGAAGCCAATGCACGCTTGCATTCAACAATAATGCTTTCTGAATCAGTGAGGAATAAGTCATCAACATATAGGACCAAATCATGCACTCGTCACCAACAATGTTGTAGTATAGGTTTGGGATCAGCAACACGTTTGTTGAAGCCCAAACTCATCAAGTATCCATCAATAGTCTCATACCAAGCACGAGGTGCCTACTTTAGTCCATACATGGATTTATTCAACTTGCATACATGAGACTCCTTCTCATGTGTCACGAATCCATATGGTTGTTCGATGTAAACTTCTTCCTCAATCTTACCATTGAGAAAGGTTGTCTTTACATCCATCTGATGTAGTCTCTAACCCATGGATGTTGCAAGAGAAATAATAGTATGGATGGAAGTGTATAGGGAAACATGAGAAAATGCTCCTCATAATCTATTCCCTCCACCTGAGAGAGTCCTCTAGCCACAAATCTCACTTTGTACTTCTCAACACTTCCATCAACTACATGTTTGATCTTATATATTCACTTTGGAAGTCACGACATACTTCCCTTTCAGTCTCGGAACAATATCCTACACATCATTCTTCATGATGAATTGATACTCTTCGGTCATGGCATCTTGCCAAACCTGTTGTCCTGTTGGTTCTCCATGACAAGAAGGTTCAGTAGCAATGATGTGGCTCATAGCTAAAACATAGCTCGAAAATATTTGTGGTCTCTTGCTCTCTCAGAATGTACCATGAGGAGTTGCATGTCCCTCTACCTCTTGTAAAGTCTGTCGAGCCCATGTAGGTCTCTTTCAGCCTACTGCAATGTCTCTGGGAACATCAATTGGAGCTACAGGATCATCTGGATCAGTAAATGTCTCCCTCTGAACTGCTGAAGGGGGAGAAGGTATTGTCTTTTCCTTCTTCTCAAATAGTTTGACTCCCTTTGAATTCAGAAGGATAAACATCTGTCCTGGAAGAAATTGTGACATCATCCTTTTCCCGTGTTGCTATCCCAGAGACATCCCATGTCTTCTCAGGTCCTCTACTGCCTCTACAGTACTTTACTGGCCTCCCATACTAGGATAATAACCAAGATGACCTCCCGTAGGGATAACAATCAAAATGGCCTCAAAATTGGACTCCCGTACCAGGGATCATGGACCTTCAATAATGAAATAAGGAATTTGGCCTCCCATACTAGGATAATAACCAAGATGGCCTCTTGTAGGGACAACAACCAAAATGGCCTCTTGTACTAGGATAATAACCAACCAAGAAAATTTGGACTCTTGTACCAGGGATAATTGTCCAAGTCATGAGGTCTCCCATACCAGGGATAATACCCTTCATTATAAAATGCAAGCTACTATAGAGTAATGATGTAATCAAGTAAGGAATGTAGTACAAGACTTACCTTAGTCTACAATCATGCTCAATATTTCTTTTGGTCTTCCCGAGAAGACTAAGATAGAGAAGAACTCCTCGTCGTTCTTGTTTGCATTCCTTGACTTCTTTTGAGGTGGCTAAAGTTGCTTTCCTTTCTTCCACAAAGGACAATGATTCACATAGTGACAAGGGATTGAAACCTTGCACATCTCTAGCTGCAAGTCTAGTCTCCTTGATGTCCACTAGAGATTGAATAAGATGCACTTATAGCACATACTAAAAAAAGTCATGTCAAGGATTATTCTTGAGACAAATTTCAGAAATTTTACCTCAAAACAAAAATGTCTTCAAACTTAGATTCAGAACTTGGCTAGCATACTTCCTATAGCAAGAATGAAAACTTATGCTCAAGATTAATCTCAAGTTTGGCCTAGCTACTCCTTAATCTTTTCTTGGTTTATACAAAATATGGCTCCAAAATTTGCCCTCAAACTTCACTTGAAAAAACCCATGACAGACCTGTGGGATGCTTTAGGACAGACCTGAAAACTCACCTAAGATTTGTTGGTTTACCTCAGATCTTCACTGCCATTTTTCTGTTGAAGTTCCCTTTTAGATCTACCTTAGATTTTTCCTTTATCACATCTCCAAATCTGCCCTTGTTTAACCTTAGAACATGTCTGGAATTTGCTTCAGAATTGGCCTCAGAACAAGCCTCAATATGTCCATAAATATAGAATTCAACCTCGGCCTTATACCCTCATCTTGTTGTCCCTTGTGCTCTTTAATTTTTCTCCCTCTTTGCCTCAGATCTGCTTCAAAACAAGCCTCATATCTCTCTCTAAGATTCAACATAAAATACCTCTACAAACACAGCTTCAGGATGCCTTAGAAAACACTTTAAACTTCCTCAAGTTCTTGTTGTCATAGCCTTAATTCCACCATAGAATAGGCCTCAGAAATACTACAGGACTACCTCAAATCTTCCTAAAAGATTTGGTTTTCAATTTTGTTAGGGGACGGGTTTAAGTCTGTGGTTTATGGTTCTTTCTAGCTACGACATCCCTAGAGAAGCTTCTCTATGCTACAGTCTTCTTTTAGGACCCTCAACAAGGCTCAACCAAGGCTAATAGGCCTGCGACCAACCTTACTCTTTGACAAGTAGTGCCTCCACTTCCTCAATGCCTATAGTATAGAATAAAACTCACGATCATACACTAAATATTTCTTCTTTTCATTGAAGAATGAAATTGGATTACCTTCCTAGCTAAGCACTGCCCCAATCATTGTTCTATAGGTGTCACAATCCACTTGGGGCATTTTTCCATAGTTTGGTAAAGCCAACACAAGATTCTCAATCACATTCTTCTCCAACAATGAAAAGTCTTGTTATGTTGTTGCATTACATTGAAAGTCTCCCTTCCTTGTACACATTGTTAGTGGCACACAAATGCAACTAAAATTCAAAATAAACTTCCCGTGGAATCTTTCCAAACCATAATCTTCTTACTTCAAATGTGCTCTTTGGTGTAGGCCACTCTACAATGGCTCTCACCTTATTCAAATCCATCTTCATTAACCCAACTTGATATCACAAATCCCAAGTACACTAGTTATTTCTTCATTAAAAGTTAATTTTGTTGATTCCTCTTTCAATAGATCTAGTGCTTGCTTTGAATGCATCATGTGCTCATCTTTTGTCTTTTTGAAGACCAATATATCCTATAGATATATAACAATGAATTTCCCTAAATGTGGTTTCAATGCCTCATCATCAACCTCATGAAAGTGTTGGCTTATTTCAGTCACCAAATGAATTGAGCAATCATTCACACAACCCTTCTTTGTCTTGAAGGTTGTTTTCTAGTCATCGTTGTCCTTGATGTCATATTTGGTGATATATTTTCTTCAAACCAATCTTGGTGAAGTAATTTTATTCACTCAAACAATCCATTAACGTGTCCATCCTTGGAAATGGAAATTAATACTTAGTAGTTATCTTGTCGATGACCCTAGAATCAATGCACATCCTCCATTCTCCTCCCTTATTCTATGTTAGTGTAGATGATGCTACAAAAAGACTCAAACTTAATAGTTATCTTGTCGATGACCCTAGAATCAATGCACATCCTCCATTATCCTCCCTTATTCTATGTTAGTGTAGATGATGCTACAAAAAGACTCAAACTTTCCTAGATTAGTCCTCGATCCAACAATGCTTAGAGTCCTAGCATATTAATGTCCTCACTCTCTACCAGAGTCAATTAGTGTGATGTCTTATTTGGAAAAAATGATCTTGGGATCAAATCTATTTTATGGAAAATACTCCTTGTAGGTGGTAATCCCCTTGGAAGCTCATATGAAATAACTTCGCTAAATTTAATGAAAAAATATTTGATTTTCATTAGTATCTCACTCTTCTCCAATTTAGATTTGTCATCTTTTGGAAAAATTGCAAAACAACATTCCACCTTCTTCTTTCTCAAGAATTCTTTCAATATACATAGCATCACTATGCAATTGTTGTTAGTGTTGTTGTACCCTTTTTTCTCCTTCTTGAACAATAATATAAACCTTCTTTCACCTTTCAACAAAAAGGTATTCTTCTTTCTGTCATGAACACCATTCCAATTGAATTGCCATGATCTTCCCAAAAAAATATGACATGGATCCATTGGCAAACAATCACACAGAACTTGTTCATGATAATTCTCTATGTGGTAACTTACCAAGCACTGTTCCAACACAATGAAATGATGTCCCTTCTGCAACCAAGAGACTGTATCCATTTGAGTGTGGGTCCACCTCAAAATCAACCTCTCAAATAACCTTAGTAGACATGAGGGTTTCAATACTACCCTCATGAATAATAAGAGAACAACACTTACCTTCAATTTTGCATTTGGTTTTAAAGATATCCTTCCAATACTTCAACTTTTTCTCT
Organism: Picea engelmannii; assembly: GCA_009831015.1. Taxonomy (NCBI): domain Eukaryota; kingdom Viridiplantae; phylum Streptophyta; class Pinopsida; order Pinales; family Pinaceae; genus Picea; species Picea engelmannii. The sequence goes on along the minus strand of ML778604.1, from coordinate 23,499 downwards.
TCAAGTTGTCTCTCTAACTTTAACAACACTCTCCAAAATATGAGAGTTTCTCCATGTTCTTGTTGTACTTCATCTAAATTGACTCCAAGACCAAACTTAGCTGCACTCTTGGTACCTTGAGTTATGTGTGTTCTTCCTTCTTGTCTTGAATTATAATTTAAGTTATATGGACTCTCATAAGCTTGATTGATCTATAAACCACCTTGGATATTCCAATGGTAGACTCACCAAAACAAATTCAATATTAAAGCTATTATTGCGAGCCTACACTCGACCATATTTTCACATTTTTAACGATTTAATATAAATAAAACATGCAAATCATACTCTTTCTCTACTGTAACATTAAACATAACTACAATAGAAAAGACATACACATTGGAAACAAAATTTACCTTGGAAAACCATATGCAAAAACCAACCATGAATGAGGGTTCTATGCCTTCAGGGATTTTGTTATAATGGGGATCACAATACACATTACAAAGCAATACAYATTTACTGTGAATCTATGAAATACTATGTCTTCTACAATCCTCTGCATTATGCTTTAGTGTCTCTACTTCATTAGTATCTCCTCCACACTATTTTTCATTCTATGGAGCAACCAACAACTATTGAAAAAATGAATTTCCTTTCTACTAGGATTTTTATAGCTAGAATTAGGGTTTAGAAACCCTCTTGGAACCTACAATATGCTTCTATAATTCTCTAGTGGATTCCCACACATTATTAACTCCCAATTTAGAATTATGGTGCACTGACATGGGTGCCACTTGTACCTATGAGGAAAATATTGACGACCATTTTTCTAGGGACACAATCTTCATATACGAGATTTGTTTTAGGTGCATGATACCTTGTTGGAAAAGTCCCAATGAGAAGATTTTTTTTTTTTTTCTAGTTGATGAAATCCTACCAAACTTGTCAGTTATCATAAAGACAAAAAATGTTGTTTAGGGCCCTAAAAATGCATCATAAGTTGATGCCCTGAAATCTTGCAAAATCAATGCTATCTTTGAGATCTCCCAAATTATAATCTCTCTAATCTAGAGCATCCATAAATTCATATGGTACTTATGTAGATCCATTTTGGATCATCCCTCACCATATTAAGAGGCTTTTTGTCTCCAAAATTTTTAGTTTGGAAGGAGATGAAGAAACGATTCCTCAACATTCTCCTTGGAGTACCATTTGGAGTTGGTTGGTAGTTGAGCCTTCAATCCCACATGCCAAATTTCTTGTTGACCCCTTTTGGTCATTCTGATCTTTTGTAAATTTTGTTCCCTAATAATTTTTCTTGTACATTTGGTGCCAAATCTTCAATGGAAGGTAAGACTTGGTCCTCTTCATCCTCATCAAGCATGGATGGCTGGCACATTTTCAAGTTGTATATATTTATTATTGAATAAATGTGCATATAAGGTGGAAGACCAAGCCTGTAAGCACTGCTTCCTACCTTCTACGATATTTTGAAAGGTCCATATCTTAGGGATTTGTTTTTATTTTTTCTCGTGGTCCCTATAACCTTTCCTTATTAATGTGTAACCAATTTTTGTCTCATGCTTGGAATGTCTTCTCAACATTGTGTTGATCATGTTTGACCTAGTATTTCCCCTAAGACTTATTTAGTTTTTGTTGAACTTGTAAGTGCATTTTCCTTATCTTGTTTATGAAATTTCTTGAATTTGGTGCATTACTTGAGGCTTTTGCCCCTGATTTTTGTTGTTCATATAAAATATCCAATGGAGATGGTGGAAAACATTAAAAAAAAAATTAAAAAAATTGAAAAAGGGACTTTCTGGTGGAAGTGTGGACAACTCTGTTATGATATTGTTGTATGTAAACCAAATTTCCATCCCAAGTCTTTGAATGTTTATGATTGTAACCTCTCAAAAGATGAACCAAATTTGTATTCACTACTTCCATTTCCCCATCAATTTGTGGGTGAAACACAATGTATCTTTTCAATTAAGTATCCAACTTATCCCACAACGAAGTCCAAAATATAATGAGAAATATGGTATCTCTACCATAAATCATGCTCCTTGGAATCCCAATGTGCACCCATACCCTTTCAAAGAACAAGCTTACAACTTCTTTTCCCTTGATGGTCTTCCTACAAGCCATCAAAACATGCATTTCAACAACCTTTTCTACTACCACATACAATCAATTGTTAAGTTAATGTGGGAGATAAACATAATCATGTGCACACAAATCAAATACTAGAGGTAATGTGGAAACCTAAACCTAAGAAAAAATAGGTAAATGTGTCTTCATTATCCTTGGATAATCTGGCCAAGACATACCACTTTAGCCACTTGACAATGAAGAGTAAGGATTCCTTCATATGAATACCATGGGATAAAACCATGTGCCACCATAAACTCACCATAAACTACCTACACTAAACCCACCCATGATGGAGTTAATATTAACCTAATCATCCCCACTTTAAACTTGACTTATGATAAAAACCTATCCCACTATAAGTTTATCCTGTTATACGAGAATCATTACAACAATCCCCCATATTCTATCACATAAAGTCTATTCCTAGCCTTGAATAAGTGAACCCCCAAATCAAGGTTTTCACCTATGATTTATTCATCTCATTCCACTTGTCATCCTCCATGTACTTTTTTCAATGCTCCAGCTCGATCCTTGGCATTCCTTTCTAGCTATATTCTCAACATGCTCATATGCCACATTTCCCTTTCCTTCTCTCATAGTTTCCTCTCTCAGAATAAAATATTCACCATAACACACAACCACAATACAATTCTTCATAAAAGAGGGTTTCCTTCCAGGGAAAAAAACCCCAACATAACTTCTATCGTTAGATTTGCAACCTTATAATAAACGGTCCATATTGACTATGAAATTACAATATTTGAATTGCATAAAAAGAAAAACAATTGGCCCCCTCAAGGCCGGGAGGGGGGGGCATGAATTGTGTATCCTGCAGTTTCTTTGACCTAAATATTAATTAGGAAGATAATCAAGCTCCACAACCAACAATATCCCACTTGGAGACTGATAAAAAAAAAAACCATTGTTGTTGTACCTGTTGGACTATGATCCACCTTGGACCTGGAAAATTTCTCATCTTCACCTTCATGCTTGAAGGCCAATTGAACTTAAGCAAGAACTTTGTTTCTCCCTAGTTACTACCTTTGTTAACATGTCTGCAAGATTTTGGCTAGTATGTATTTTTTCCAACTTCAAATTTCCATCTTCCAAGAAGGATCGTATGAAATGGTACCTGAGTTGTATATGCTTAGTCTTATAATGGAAGGTTGAGTTCTTTGCAAGATGAATGGAACTCTCACTATCACAGTACAACCTATCATTCCTTCTTTCCCAATTCCTCCATAAACCTTGGTAACCAAATCATCCCTTTACTAGTCTTAGTAGCAACAACATACTTTACTTTTGTTGTTGAAAGTGAAACAACCTTTTGAAGTTTTGAAATCCAACTTATTGTGGTGCTCCTCCTATTATCTTTATCATCTTCCATATATGAATCAACATATCCCTATCGAATAGTGTCTGAACCTACAAAAAATAATGCATGAGTAGTAGTACCTCTCAAATACTTGAGAATCCACTTTACTACCTCCCAGTGTTCTTTACCTGGATTGTTCATATACTTGCTCATACTTGCTCACAACTCCCACTGCATGTGCAATATCTGGTCGTGTGCACACCATAACATACATCAAGTTGCTAACTACTAATGAATAAGGGACCCTGAACATGTATTCTATCTACTCTTGTGTCTTGGAACACATTTCCTTTGTTAATTAGAAATGGCTTTCCAAAGGTGTATTAATGGGTTTTGCATTCTGCATTCTAAACCTCTCCAACACCTTCTCTATGTACTCACCCTGAGACAATATCAATTTGCGATTTTTCCTATCTCTTGTTATTCTCATACCAAGGATTTTCTTTGCAACACCCAAATCCTTCATTGCAAATGAATTAGATAATTTCTTCTTGAGCACATTTATATCTTGCAACAAGCATGTCATCTACATATAATAGCAAGATAATATAGCTTCCATTTTCTATCCTTTTAAAATAAACACAGTGATCAGAATGACATATACTATAACCTTGTTCTGTCATAAACTTGTCAAACTTCAAATACCATAGCCTTGGAGATTTCTTTAGGCCATACAAGCTCTTCTTCAACCTACATACCAAATTCTCTTTTCCTTTGACCTCATACCCCTGTGGTTGTTGTATATAAATCTCTTCCTCCAAATCCCCATGGAGAAAAGTTGTTTTTACATCTAACTGTTCAATATGCAAATCTTTTTTTGCCACAAGACTTAAAATAGTCCTAATTGAAGTCATTTTAACTACATGAGAAAATATTTCATCAAAATCTGTACCTTTCTTTTGTGCAAACCCCTTTACAACAATTTTATCCTTGTATCGCTTTCAACCTCCATATTCTTCCTTCAACTTGTAAACCCATTTATTCTGCAATGATCTATTTCCTGCAAGAAACTGAACCAAGTCCCAAGTCTGGTTATTTACCAGGGAATCCATTTCCTCTTTCATGCCTTGCTCCCACTTATTGTTAGTGTCTACCTGCATTGCCTCTTCATAACTTTTTGGTTCACTAGAATAAATCAACAATAAATAATACAATGAAGGAGAGTATCATTCAAGGGGTTTACTTAACCTGATAGATATTCTAACAACACTTCTAGGAGTTTGATGTACTTGTTGCTCCTATTGTTGTACAATTTGATTTTCTAGTACCTTTGGAATTTATTTTTTAGTGATCTCATCAAGCATCGTGTATTATGGTTTTTCTTCTTCTTGTTTCCTTCCCTGCAACTAATCTTTGTACATGACCTTCTCATTGAATATGACATCTCTACTCCTAATTATTTTGTGATTTTCATAATCCCATAAGTGATAACCAAAATGATTAACATTGTATCCAATAAAGGTACACTTCTTGGATTTTGTTTCAAGCTTTGTTCTATTTTCTTTATCAATATGGACAAATGCTTCACAACCGAAAGTCTTCAGAAATGAATAGTTTACATTTTTACTTGTCCATGTCTCCTCTGGAATGCCACCATCCAAAGAACTTGAAGGTCCTATATTTATTAAGTAAGTAGCAGTATCTACAGTACCTGCCCAGAACTATAAGGGAAACCCATCATGCAATATCATACTCCTTGCACGTTCCATGATTTCCCTGTTCATCATTTCTAACACACCATTTTATTGTGGTGTTCCTGGAACTATTTTTTCTCTACGAATCCCATGGTATGAACAATAATTGTCAAACTTCTTGTTGCAATATTCACCTCCATTGTCTGATCTAAGACACTTCAACCTCTTTCTTGTCTCATTCTCAACCAAAGTTTTCTATTTCTTAAACGTATCAAAAACATCATATTTTTTTCGAATGCAATAAACCCAAGTTTTTTCTAGTTGCATTATCAACAAAAGTAACATAATAATGAAATCCACCAAGAGATGATACATGGGATGGTCCCCATATATCTATATGCACAAGCTCCAACTTTTCACTCTTCTTTTCTTTTTCGACTCTGAGAAATCCGACTCTCTTATGTTTTCCATAAACACAGTGCTCACATAAATCCAAATCAACCTTTTTAAGATCTGGCGACAAATTCCTTTTGTGAAGTATCTGCATCCCCTTCCCACTCATGTGTCCAAGCCTATGATGCAACAATGTTGAATCCACTCATATAGAAGCTAATGAGATAGAAGAGTCGGTGTTAACAATACATAAATACAATGTGCCTACCTTCTCTCCTTTTTCCATTACCAATGATCCTTTAATGACCTTCCACACCTTATCTGTAAATATAGATATACAACCTTCACTTTCCAACTACCCTGTTGAAATTATATTTCTTCTCAGATATGGTATATGTCTCACCTCTTTCAGTAACCATTGGTTTCCATTCTTTTGATTTATTTTTACCTTACCCATTCCAAGAATTTGACATGGTTCATCATCACCCAAATAAACTTGTCCAAAATCACCTTGAACATAATCTTGAAAATATTTCCTGTGGGATGTGGCATGAAATGAAGCCCATGAATATACTACCCAAGATTCAATAACATTATCTAAATAAATAATCAAAGTATCTTATAACACATCACCTGTTACATTTGCTTCCTGATTTTTCTCCTATTGTCCATCTCTTTGTTTCCTTGGAGCTCCACGGTCTTTCTTCAGATATCCTTTCTTCCCATAATTCCAACACTCTATCTTTCCTAGTATGGATTTGGATATTCCCTTCCTAGAATTCTCGCAGTTTCTTGATCCCTTTCCTCTATCTTTTTTTCTTCCCCTATTATCCATATTCAATGCATTACCTAATGTCTCACCTATGCTTTTCCATCGCATTTCCTCACTAAGGATAACACCAACAACATCATCAAATTTAAGAGTGTTTGAACCAAAGACAAAGTTACTTACACCCATGACCAAGTTGTTCCATATTTTTGGCAATGAGCACAAGATTAGAAGATCCCTAACCTCATCATCAAAGTCCACTTTTACAGAACTTATCTGATTAGTAACCTCATTTAAATGATCGGAAACATACCCACCTTTTGACATCTTCATATTAAATAATCGCTTCATTAGAAATACCTTATTTGAGGCCGATGATTTTTCATATAGTTTATCCAATGCCTCCATCATATCCTTCGTTGTATTTTCTTTCTAAATATTGAAATCCATTGACGCAGCCAGGAACAACCATATCGTTCTTAGTTCCTTTCTATCAAGAACCTCCCATTCTTCATCCTTCATATCTGTCGACTTCTTTGTTGTTTTTCCCAATGGTAGGAATAGATCCTTCTGATATAAATAATTCTTCCATTTGCAACTTCCATAGCTATTAGTTTTGGCTGTTAAATTTCTCGACCTTAAAATTTACATCTTCCTCCATTGCTCCCACTCAAACGAGGAACCCTCTTTTCCCGTGAGTTACCTTTTGCTCTGATACCAATTGCTAGAAAAACAGGATCGTGAAGAAATAAAATAAAACAAATGCAAAAATAAAACACAAAAGATACACAATACAATAGAGACACAGATGTACATGGTTCACCCAGTGTGGGATACATCCACCAAACAAATTTCCAAATCCTTTCTTTTTATTATCCAACAAAATGAAGGGATACAACCTATAACATACCCATTGTAACTTCCTCTTCTTTCTGTCACAGTCTCCTCTCTCAGAATACAATATTCACCATAAAACACAGCCGCAGTACAATTCCTCATAAAAGAGGGTTTCCTTATAGGGAAAAAACCCCTAACATAACTTCTATCATCATAATCACGACCTTATAATGAACGGTCCAGATTGACTACGAAATTACAATATTTGAATTGCATAAAAACAAAAAATTCTAGCCCCCTCAAGGTCGAGGGGCACATGAATTGTGTATATTGTCGTTTCGTTTACCTACATATGAATTAGGAAGATAATCAGGCTCCACAACCAACAATGATTTGGTGCATATGTAGTGGTATAGGGTTGTTGATGAAGTTTTTGTTGTTGATATAGTTTTCCTCCATATTTTCTTGAGTTCAAATTTGGTGTACCTGTAAAATAAAGAAACACGTTTATTAGTGATCCAAATTGGATCATGATATTATTATTCATCTATCTTGACGATTTTAGAGTGGAAAAAATTGGAAGAATTAGCTTGTAGGGTCATTTTAACGGCATGTCCTAGTTTGGAAAATTGGGGTTTGAAACTTTTCAGGGCCATTTTGAGGCATCAAACATAATTTTTTGGAGTCAAAGATTTATAATCTTCATCGTAGGCCCATTATAGTTTATATACACTCATATACCTTTCCAATGGTGCAAAAATCATGTCAATTGGAGCTCGTATGAAAAAATTATGCCTTCCACAAGTTGACCACCATGGTACAAGAGGAAGCCATGTCAGTCCCCATTACTCACGCATATGGGGCTAGCCACATGTGGAATTTCAAGAAGATTCTAGAATTTCCAAAACCATATCACAATTGAGGGTTGAGGAAGTCAAAACCCTACCCCTAGATGGCTATCAGGCTATGTTAAATAACAGACCGCTAGGAGGAGAAGGGGTTCCATTCTTTTGCATTGTCTCTTGTTCGATATCTAAGAAAAACATCTGAGAGTGGTATTTTGTGAGCATAACAGAAGATGAGGAGGATATTTTAGCAGTCACTCAAGTCATAGTACCAAAAGGTAACTCCATAGTGAGTTCTCATTCCTTTGTATGTGCATTTTATAACTAAAGCAAAGAGAGCATAGCATAGACCTCAACTTCTAGCCGGATTTTTTCGTGTATTGGGTTTCTCAGGTCAAATATTGTGTTCATTGTGTGGATGGTGTGTATTTGTTCTTCTTCTTTCATTTTTATATTTTAGTTATTTCTTAAATGAAATCCATAATCCATAGATAATAAATATGGGATCTAAGGAAATAAACCACATAAATCTAATATTTTTTAATATTATAAGATCTGTTGTGACGAACTATTCCAATGGAATATCCATGGAAGTTCACAAATCAATTAGTGGATAAGAAAGTGATGTGTGCAAATAAATGTGACACCTTAGATCTTATCAAAACCTTGTTATTCCTTGGTTTATTCCTTCACTCATACCTAAGGATTGTATGGAAAAAATGGAAACGGTTAAGACATTTGATCTCAATCATTTCAAAAGTTGATGGATATGATATATGCACCATGTGTTATCATGAATTATCTTAAGGATGAAAAAAGGAAAAAAATGTTCTAGATGGGAATTCACATTTTCAAAAGGAATACCTCTCAAGGATGGAATGCTTTAAAAAGTAATATGAACTAAAATCTCCTCATTAGGTTGTCCAAGGGAATTGTAAGGGACAATGGTGGGCCAATAATGATATTCATTGCAAGGGCCCAAGGGAATGGCTCTTCAAAGAAAACACATGCATGTTATAAAAATAAAGGAAATCTAGAAATGTTGTATCCGAAGTATGGTACCATTTATGTTGATGGTTGAACTTACAATCTAGACACAACATACAAAAAAAACTCATATAGGTCTAGGTAGGAGGAATATGGTGATGGGGACTTGGGTGATGCTTAAATCCCTAAACCAACTACTTGCTAAAGAGGTTGATTTGTTAATAAATGAAGTGGAGCCTTTCCACCTTATGGGTACTAGGACTCCTTAATGTATATGTTTTATTTTAAGATGACCTTATGTTAATAATTAATTATTCCTTAGATGTGAGGTTAGTATGTGGAAATAAACTCTACAACTATTTTACTTAATGAAAAAATACATTTATATGCATAAATGAATTAAAATAGCTAAATCTATACTAACACGTAGCATGCATAACACTATAATATGAAATCATGAGTTAAAAACCAATAGAAATAGGTTCATATAACTAACTCTATTCTAACCAAAATAATAATAATAATAATTAAAATCACATATATACAACAACTATAGAAAATAATTAAAACCACATATATACAAGAAAGTTGAAAACATGCTTATTAAGCATAGAAAGGAAGACACATTCAAGAAGCTATCGGTACAACTCATGAAACCATCCACAACATTAAAAAGAAGAATTTGAAAGCTCTAGTCCTGAAACTAGATTTAAGGAAAGCTTACGACTGTATCGATTGGGACCAACTTCGCCTGATCCTTTTTAAAATAGGTTTGGGTCTCCAGATGACTAATTGGATCATGTCATGTTTAACTTCAACGTCCTTTGTAGTCTTGGTTAATGGGGAGCCTACTGATTTTTTCAGAAGAGAGAGGGGGGTTCGCCAGGGCTGCCCTTTATCACCTCTTCTCTTCATCCTGGTGATGGAGGGACTTGGTTTATCATTAAAGAAATCCAGGGTGGAAGGTAATATTTCAGGTCCACATAAAGTTGCTGATTGGAGTTGGCTGGTTACAAAAGTTTCTTAGAAAATTTCAGGTTGGTATAACAGTTGGATTTCTCTTGGGGGAAGATTCATCCTGATCAAATCTATGCTGGAAGGAAAATCAATTTTTTGGATGTCCTTGGAGACTATCCCTCGCACCATCCTTAACAATATTCGCAAGCTCATGTTTCACTATTTATGGAATGGGAAAACATATTCATGTCATTTTCATCTTTGCAGGTGGGAAATCTTGTCCAAACCAAAACGAAATGGGGTCTGGGGGCTCCTCAATCCTTATGTTTTTAATTCGGCATTGATTTTGGAAACACTTTGGAGACTGTTAACACATAGAAGCATTTGGCAGCGAGTATTATTTGATAAATACTTTCATAACAAGTCTCTTATTCACTGGCTCAGAAGGCCATCATACAACTTTCGATCTATTTCTCGAATGTGGGCCATTTTCATTCGATCTCTTCCCATTATCTTTCAATGGCTTAGTTGGAAGCCTGGAGATGGAAGACAAATTATCATTGGCAAGGACAAAATCCTAGGTATAGGCAGCCGATCCATCCTAAATTCGACGATTATCCTTTTCTTGAATTTCATTCAGATTTATAACTTATCACAAGTTGCCATCCTTCGGTCTCTTGGGACACACACAGATTATTGGAGGAGCAACTCAGATCTGGGATTAACGGGGGCTCTTACAACTGGCTGGAATGAGTATACGACAGAGTTAAAAATGGCAGGGGTTTCCCTTCTGGCAAGAAAAAACGATTTACTATTGTGGTCCGGGGGTGATGGCTCAGGAACCTTCTCGGTGAAGAACGCTTATGATGCTATCCTTTCAACTATAAACCTTCTGATCTGTCAGGGGTGGAAGAAAAACATTTGGAAATGGGGACTCCCATTGAAGATTACTCTCTTTTTCTAGCTAGCGATGGAGGGTAGATTATCAACCTAGGACAAACTTCAAGCCAAAGGGTGGATTGGGCCGGGCATTTGCCTGCTATGTAATCAAAATGCTGAAGATATTGCTCACCTTTTTATTCATTGTCCATTTGTTGTTTCGGTTTGGGCCAACTGTGCTCAACTTCAAAATACAATATATATTTGGACCGGTAATACCATAAATCAATGCATGGCAGAATGGATCGGTAACAAGGCAATGACAAAAAGACTTCTAGCACTGGTGTGTTGGCATATTTGGCTCGAGCGTAGCAACCTGTTATTTGAAGGTAAAGGGCCTTCTACTTGGTCAGTAGCCCATAGGACATTAAATATGCTCCGGAATTTGACCAATGGTACAAAAACGGTAACCAAAAGCTTAAGAGTAAATTCTATTTTCAGGATAAATTGTTATTCTTTGGCATTTTTTTACGGTGCTTCAGTGGATAGAGGTTCAAACTATAGGGCAAGTGGCACCATTTTCTGCAGTGATTTGACCAATTACAGGTGGCATTTTAATGGCAGAGCTGGAACAAATACTAAAGTTGAACTGTTGGGCGCTTGGGCTTCGCTTTTCTTAGCAAAGAAATTAGACATCCAATACATCCAGCTAATAGGTGATTCCAAGATAGTTATAGATTCGCTCAAAAAAAAAGGAAATCTACAAGCAATAAATATCGAAGGTTGGAAAGACAAGATTAAGGAGTTGACTTCGTTATTCAGAGGCATTTATTTTCAGCACATATTCAGGGAGGCAAACATGGAGGTGGACAAGTGCTCGAAACAAGCATTGGAGACTACAAGAGGTAGACTGACATATGCTTCATGGGATGGGAAAAATGCTAGAACAGATTTACATTTTGACATCTTTTAAAGCTTCTCAGGCCCACTGATTTTTTTTCTGTTGTAATGTAACTTTGATAGAAAGAAAATTTGTTTTTGAACAAGGAGAGGATGTGCCTCACTGTTGACAATAAACCGCCGAAAGATAGGTCCATTGTTATTGATCACAAGTGGAGAGAGAATTTACATGATATTTTTGATGAGATTTTGTAATGTTGAAAAATTATATATTAATATAATTCGTGCGATTTTTCGACTTTGCAACTGGAAAAGAAAAAAAAAAAATTGTAACAAAATAATATAATACTCAAAAAACATGCATATATGCTCGAAAAATATTTTATTAATCAAATTGTATTTGATGGCCAAATAACCCAAAAGTGCTAGCAATTGGTTTGGCTCCCTCTAAAAATATATGTTTCCAAAACCATTTGATGTTTAATGAAACAGGTAGGGTGAAGCCTAAAACAGCACAAAGTTCTACGAAATTCACACCCAAATTGTATGAAAGGTATTCGTAATCATGGAAAAATTAGTTCTAAAGATTTTTCATAAAAATACATTCATTATTTCCGAAAAAAAAAAAAAATTACCTTTAGAGGAAAGTAAATCCGCTTTCACCATAGTCTTGAACCTAGATTATAAGCATTCGTGTCATCACCAAAAATTGTTCGGATGATTTAATAAGGATAAAAGGTATGGGATTGAGTAAATGAAAGTGTATAACATGAGTAGTATATGTTTACATGTTTTCTTTTTCATCTTCTTTGTTTTTTTCTCTGTATTTATTTTTTCTCCATTCCCTTAACAATAGAAATAATTGCAAAGCATCTAGTCTTTAATTTATTAAATTTTGTTTTTAATTTTTTTTTATAACAAAGTTAATAGTCTTTAATATTAATATTACTTTGGCATAGTGAAATTATGTAATCTTTATATATCTTAAAAATTAATAATTTATTAAATTTTGTTTTTAATTTTTTGTATAACAAAGTTAATAGTCTTTAATATTAAAATTACTTTGGCATAGTGAAATTATGTAATCTTTATACATCTTAAAAATTAATAATATACACAAGTAGCCTGACAATGGATACATATTGCTTATTTCAATTACTCTAGGAGTCACCTCATCGTTGTCTCGCTCTTTCGAATGTAGAGTAGTAGAATATGGACTTTGTTGTAATTGTAGTTCTTTTAAAATATGTAGAATCATAATTTTTCAAGTTATACCACTAAATGTTAATAAAAAATTGTATATATGTACTTCCTATTAAAAAAAAGTTGGAAAGTGAAAATAAAACAAATAAAAAATTGTATATATGTATTTCCTAATAAAACGAATAAAAAATTATATATATATACTTTCTATATATAAGGAGTTGGAACATGAAAATAAAACAAAAACATTTAGTAAGACAACCTACAAAATTCAGTATATTAAGATACTTAAAATAACATAATTTTAATATAAAAAAATGAAAAATAATTAGATAAAAACACATCATTATAACGTTTATATTTAAAATATAAAACATTCATTTTCAATTTTATTAAACCATTTTACAACAACTAAGTATATTGAGATATGTAAAATAACATAATTTTAATATAATAAAATGAAAAATAATTAGATAAAACACATCATTATAACATTTATATTTAAAATAAAAAACATTTCATTATAAATTTATTAAATCATTTTACCATTTAATTTTTTTCATACTTTTTAATATAAATAAATCTAATTTTTTCATACTTTTTAATATAAAATAAGTAATTATGGAAAAAAATCACAATTTATTGTTTTTATTATTGTTAAAAATTTAGGTACATAATGAAAAGAAAAAATAGGTAATTGTGGAACAAACCATGATTTATTGTTTTTATTATTGTGGAAAATAAAATGGCATCAACACTCTAGGCAAATAAAGAAACCATTACACCTACGCTCAAAACCAAACCATGCATTTTATTTGGGATTAAAAAATTAAATAACATAAAGTTCACCCATCTCTTAGTTTAGTTTATTCTCATTGCACCACAAATCCTGGAGTTATTATTGCGTGTACAACATTATTTACCACAAATCCTATAGTTATTATTGCGTGTACAATATTATTCCATACCAAATTATGAAAGTTCCAATGGTACTTTGTTAAGAATATATATAATGCCAATGTACTTGTCCACTCCATGATCAAAGAGATATTTAACTATTCGTTCATCATTAAAAGAAAAGATTAAAGCTTATTTTTATATTTCATGATGAAAAGAGATATTTAATTATTTATTTATCATTCAAATTTTAATACTTTAAACCTAGGAAAAAATATTAGTGATTCATCATTCAATGTTTAATATCGTCAATCAAGACAAATTCAATGTTTAATATTATAACCCAGGAAAAAAGTCAAAGCTCATCTTTCATTTCCTTTAACTTAGCATATATTCACACGAACTTTTAAAATGATGAGAAGTTTTCCCAATACTTTTTTTTCCCGCAGAAAATTCACACTAATTATATTAAGAATATATTTTTTCATACAAACCCCGACAAATTAATGCTTGTTTCCTAAGAACGATATTCTGCCTATCTCTCTAAAAGGAGATGAATTAGATCGTCCATACAATCAACCAGTACAATCATTCCAAAACAAGAGAGCTCTTCAAGAGCACTAAACATCACACCACTCGTGACTAGAAAAACAATACAAAGAACCTGAATTCGACACAATTTGCAATTAAAAAATGTCAAAATGTTGGACATTTCCAGTAGAGATTCCATCCCACGAGTGATAAAAGAGTCTTCCACTCGCAGTCGTCAAGGCTTTCTTCGATAAGAGATCTACCTCCACATTTTTCTCTCTGTAGATGTGCTGAAAGTGGATAACCCTGAAGGAAGCGGCCAAAACATTGGTTTTATTTTCCATCCTTCAATATTTATAGCCTAGAGATTTGCTTTTTTATTTAACCAATCAATTATTACTTTTGAATCCCCAAATAGACGAATATCGAGAATATCCAAAGATTTTGTGATAAAAAGTGCAACCCATGCTCCCATCAGCTCCTCTTTGGTGTTTGTTCCCTCCCCACAATTTAAATACCAACGATAATCCATCGATGAACAAGACTTTATAACACCTCCCGCCCCACAATTTGAGCCACCTGCCTCTGATGCTCCATCAAAAAAATCCACTGAACAACCAATAATCCTATTTAAAGAAGCAACTCTTAATTTTGGAACTTTTTCAGTCGTGGAGACACTCCCAAGTGCGCTCATGGCCTTAAGGGAAGTCACCCTTGCTGAAGGGTTCTTACCTTCGAAGAGAGGAATTTATTACGGTCCAACCAAATGTGCCAGCAGACTAGCAAAAGAATATTTTTTTATAGATCGGGCCTGTTGTTCCACTCGTCCATACACTCATTAAGAGTATTTCCAATCCATTGGGTTCTTAATTTTAGCACCTGCAAACAATGAAACCATACCTCCTTTGTAAATGGACAATGAATAAAAAGATGTTGATTGTCTTCGTCATGATGCTTACACAGAATACAAAAACCTAGACCATTCCACCCTTTCGCTTGAAGAATGTCCCACATCAATAACCTATTCTCCACTGCTAACCAGAAAAACAGTATGATCTTTTGTTGAAATCTGTGTTTCCATAAAGAGGTTTTCCATCCTTGACTGACAGAAAATTTGTGAGAGGAAATGATTGCATTATAGCAATTTTTAACGGAGAAATTCCCTGAACCGTCCCCTCCATACCAAAGAAGAGAGTCTGCTTGGTCACCCCGCAAATATATTCCAACTTTATTCAATTCAGCAGTGAAGGAGTTCCACTCCGTCGCACGCGCTCCAATCAATTTCAATTCAATACTTATTTTCCAAGTAGCTGCCATAGAAGTCGGGTCACTAAAGTTTGAAACATGTGCTAAAGAAGTAAGTTGTTTATCGCTCAGATCCTAGACAAGATCCGAAATGAGTAGTGCACAGTTCCCCATATTGAGAATCGTGTCTCTGCCTAAGGCAATATGATTCCCTACCCCTGGCTTCCAATGAAGCCATTGCAGAATAATCAAAAGTGATCTAAGCAAGCTTGACCACAGTCTAGAGACAACCCCTCGGTTATGCTGAGGTTGTCTGAGCCAATTTACAAGAGAGGTAGAAGTTAAATACTTATCCATAACCACTTGATGCTAGATGCTCTGATGTGTGAGAAGCCTCCATAAAGTTGTAGCATTGAGAGCCAAATTAAAATGATAGAGATTTTGAAACCCCCAGCCCCCATTCCTTTTTGGCCTGGCGAGAAGATACCATCTACAAAGATGATACTGACAAGAGTCTGACCATCCATTCCATAAGTAATGAAAAATCAATTTACGGATCTTATTGAGAACGGAGTGAGGTAATGACTCCAGAGACATCCAGAAGACCAGTTGTCCTTCCAGGATGGACTTAATGAGAGTGTATCTGCCCCCCAAAGTGAGCCACCTATTATACTAGCCCGAGATTTTCTGAGAGAACTTTGAAACTAAATAGATCCAATCTG
Organism: Picea engelmannii; assembly: GCA_009831015.1. Lineage (NCBI taxonomy): Eukaryota > Viridiplantae > Streptophyta > Pinopsida > Pinales > Pinaceae > Picea > Picea engelmannii. Next base: position 7,189 of record ML778604.1, on the reverse strand, counting down.
TTGCTCGGCTTGGACCACTCTTTATAAAATACCCCAGATACTTAAAACCCTCTGAAAGTTCACTGAAGGAAAAATTGAGAAGAGATTTGAACGGAGAAAGTTCTTGTTCATTGAGGCCTTCAAAGATAACTGTAGTTTTTGAATGACTTACTGAGAGTCCTGAAGCTTTGCAAAATAGCTCAATGATCTCTTTAATCTGCTTCCAATCAGCAAGACTAGCCTTTGCCATAATAAGAATGTCATCAACAAAGAACATGTGTAAATTTTTTGTCAATCTAGAAACATTAATACCTAAGATCAATCCTTCAGCTGTTGAATTCTTCAATAGAAAACTAAGACCCTCCATCATAAGAATGAAGAGAAGAGGGGAAAGTGGACAACCTTGGCGGACCCCCCTCTCGCTTCTGAATAATTCTGACGATTCTCCATTTACTAAGACCGCGAAAGACAAGGAAGTTACACAAGACATAATCCAATTGTTAACTGAATACCCAAGCCCACTTTAAGAAGAATCAATCGGAGCAGACTCAAGTCAATACAGTCATAGGCTTTCCGTAGATCAAGATTCAACACTAGAGCTTTAATCTTCTTCTTTGTTATGCTGTGAATACTTTCGCTAGCAACCCCAATCGCATCCTGGATACGCCTTCCTTTTAAAAATCCCAATTGTTCAGGAGAAATAAATTTAGAACACAAAGGTTTTAATCGATTAGCAATTACTTTGGAAATGATCTTATAACAGAGATTACAAAGTGATATAGGGAGAAAGTCATCAAATGTTCTTGGGTGATTTGATTTCAGAGTCAAGGTCAGAAAATTAGAATTTAGACCACCCACTATAGAGCCCCGAATTCTAGACTCTTCAACCATTGCAAGAAGGTCCTCCCCAAGAAAATAAAAAATTCTGAGGTCCAGCCATCCGGGCCTGGACTCTTCTCCTTCTTGAACTGTCCCAAAACCCCTTGTAATTCTTCCAAAGTTACCAGAGAGACCAAATCGGTTGCTTCCTCTTCATTCACCCACTGAGAAAATAGTTCTGTAACTTTGCATAGTTCACTGATATTCATTGTTAATGGCGCCTTGTACAAAGTTTTAAAATAATTTGTTGCTTCAATTTTTAAAGCATCTTGTTCAGTTAACAAGTCGCCATCTCCTGAATAAATCTCCCACAAATTCTTTTTTGTCCTGTTATGAGCAGCCACTTTATAGAAATATCTAGTATTTATGTCCCCGCTTGAAAGACATAGAGCTCTGCTATGGAGGTGCCACATCTCCTCTTCACACTTAAGAATTGAATTTCTCTCTGTTTCACTATGTTTCAAGGATGAGAAAAGTTCTAAACTATTAGGATCCTCCATCAATAACCTGGTACAGTGTTTAATCTCAGCTTCCAATAGTAGCAGTTTCAATCTTTTTTTATTATTATTCTCCTTATACCAACACTTGGTTAATTTTTTAACTACCTGTATCTTCCATAGTAGGTGCAAATGTTTATTCTCTTCCCGAAGGAACATATGATCTTTCCAAGTCTTGTGAATTAGGTCAACATAATCCTTCTCATTGAGCCAATTCGTGTTGAACTTGAAGGGAAAACTTTTGTAAAATGGGAGTTGTTCCATCTGGAAGCATATTGGCGCATGGTCAGAAACGAATGGGGATTCGACCCAGGAATGATAATTTCCAGCCACAAAAAGGAGATGGTCTTACACAAGAAATCTATCCAGCCTCCTAGAAATAACATCCTGTCTAGACCAACCATTCCTCCAGGTAGGCGTTAACATAGCTGGTTTAATGTCCACTAAATTATTTGACTGAAAAAGAGTTTTAAAATAATCATCCATATTCATTATGTTACCAGATCCTCCCCAGGCCTCTTCCTCAGCCAAGATAATATTTAAATCACCTGCTAAAATAAAGTTTGGTAAACTTAAGACACCACTTTCATCGATCAACTTCCAAAAAGTAATTATGTTCTGGAAAGGCCCATACAAATTTAAAAAACCAGCTCCCGATTGTTTGCTATGTTTCTTCCAGATAGTAAAATACCACCAGCCAAATGAGCAGCTTCTAAAATGAAAATAGAAGGGTCCCAAGCGGCTAATAGACCTCCATATTTTCCCACGGCGCTGATAGAGCAAGCAACCCAGGAGGGGCGTAATGACTGTAAAAAATCTCTAGCCTTCACATCACTGACCAAAGTTTCTTGAAAAAAACAAATCGCAGGACGAGTCTGATCCAAAACTCGACGAACCGAGGCTTCTTTGAGGGTGCCTCCTATCCCTCTGATATTAAGAGAGCAAAAGTTTTTCCAATACTTAATAAGACAAGTGATGAAACATTTGATTAATATATTCACCTGGAACATTTAAGATGATGGGAAGTTTGTAGAATACTTAATAGAACAACCGAACTTTTTCAACAATGGGAAGTTTATTGAACGAACTTTTTAAACTATTAACAATTATATAAAAGTATGAAAACTTGTCAACATCTTGTAAACATGTTTAAACTCTAATTGCCACGTATAATCTAGATCGCCACTTCTCTTCCTCGAGGCCAAATGACGAAATTGTCCATATCTAGTCTATTCCCCACCTTGAATCTTCAGGACAGTTTGGACCAGAAATACAAAATTTTTATGAACTTTGATCAATCACAGAAACGAACGAGGAGCACAAAGGTTCTCAGCCAGATCTTGTCGCTAAGCGATGGCATAGATAAAGAGAAAACAATGCATTCAATATTTGCATTTCACCATGTTCAGTCTGCTCCACCTTGATGGGTTTATGTCTCACGAGGTGCTCTACCACTCACACAGATGCGCTCTACAGTTTGTGTTAGTGTTTTTACTACGCCTATATAAGTACATGCTAAGGATTTGAATATGTGGGATTGATGCACTTCAACTTTACTTTTTCCCTTTTTTTCTGACATCTAAGGTGTTGTGTGAGTGCATTTGCATAACATATAATAAATAGATGGATTGAATGTTAGAGTGGATTGAGTGGGAGGGAAAATATATGAGAAGTTGTAATATTTTGCAATTGCTTACTTGTACATTCAAAATTCCAGAGAAATCCATTCCCAACAATGTAGCATGATCTCTTAGATTGGATTCCAATTTAGAAATGAAAAAATTCTTTCACAAACTTTTAAACTTGAACTTACCATTTTTGTCCCTTAGCTTATCTTTAATATTTCTATTGAATTTAATTATAGGTAATGGGGGGAATTTGATAACATTCGCAGATAAATGGGACAGTTCACGCCAGTTATAATTGAACTCCTTTGTGTGTTCATTTGGGTAGGTTAATAGAGGGAGGGATAGATTCTTTTCATGGAAGGAAGGGGTGGCATCTGTTTGTGGGGAAGGAAGGGAGAATGCCAATCAAATGGCTAACCATATAGATCCACAACTTGATGAGTGGAAATTGGTTGGGGATGAAGACCAATGCCATTATCACCTCCCCATTCTGAATAAGTGCCATTTGAGAAAGAGATTTAGGTGACTGCCTCCAATTTGTAGGATTCCCTTTAACAATAAGTTCATTTTTTATCCCCTTCACTTATTAGTTTTTGCAGGATGGTTTGTCTGTTTATTTATGTTTATAGGAGAATAAAGTAGGGAAATTGGTTTTAACGTTGAGAAAAGTTACCTGGCTGGTTGAATTGAAGCCGCCATTACACCATCCCAGTATTCTACTCTAGTATTGAGTGTGAGCTTCAGAAGTGTGGGTGAATTTGTAGGAGTAATGATACCAGCAAGGCGACCACCGTGCTCATGTGACATTATCGCCTCCCCAAATTTGGATTGGTCTCACCTAAGAAAGAGATTTAGTTGACAACCTCCAATTTGCAGGATTCCCTTGAATAGTAAGTTCATTTCTCATCCCCTTCAATTATTAGTTTCTGCACTAAGAAAGAGATTCAATTGACCACCTCCAATTTGCAGGATGCCCTTAAATAGTAAGTTAATTTATCATCCCCTTCAGTTATTAGTTTATGCATGATGGTATGCTTTTTTATTTATGTTTTTAACATTGAGAAAAGTTACCTCGTCGGTTGCATTGAAGCCACCATGACACCATCTCGGTCTAATGTTCCAATATCATGTGTGAGATTTAGAAGTGTGGGTGAATTTGTAGGATTAATGATACATGCAAGGCGACCTTCGTGTTCAAGGAGTTGGCCTACTTCCCTTGGGGTTTTCCTTAGCATGGACCTCACCCATGCACACATCCCCATGGGAGATGGAACTTTTGAGGTATTGTACAGTCGAGAGCGAGCTGACAAGCATGTGACTAATCCCAATGATCCTAACTATACGAGTGAATATGAGTTTGATGAAGTCCCAGACAATATGGATTTCAATCCATAGGACTTTCCTTTTATGCAGGAGGACTCCATAGACATGCTTCTCCCAAGGACAGATGAATATAAAGAGAAACTTGCAAAGTTCTAGGGAAAAGAGCCAGGGTCTATCCAAATATTAAGGAAATAAAATAAAGAACGTGAGGAAGCCATCAAAAGGACAGTCAAGGTAGTACCTCCTTCTTATCCATACATTGAGAATATACCTTACATCAAATACAGTGAAGGAATTGTTTCATTTATGTGGGACAAGAAGAAGGGGAAGCCCAAATATGACCAGAAGGATGATAGCTCATGGCTTGGCCCTTACATCATCAAGAATAAGTCCAATAAATAGAAGTATTACTTGACAGCTTTGGATGGGAGAAATATGTCATTACCAATGGATGGGTCTCTTCTCCGACCCTATGTTTAGGTCACTTGACTTCTTCAGGGCCCATGCCCCAAATAAGTAGGTAGGTCATATTACTTTCCTTGGATTTGCATCTTGATTGATCATGTTAGTTTAGATGCATTTCATATTTCATTTTTCTCTACTTGCATATCGATTCCATGCTTAGTTTAGAAATTTTTGAAAAAATGATAAAATTTTCTCTTTTAGATCAGTTTCATTTTTAGATTTTGATATATATGGACAAAGGATGAGCGAAGCCATCCCACTACTAACAAGTTTGTTTTATTAGTGTGTGTAGGCATAGGTATACCAAGAGATTACATGGTTCTCATGCACTCTACGGCGAGCACATGTCCCCAAGTAGGACCCAGATGTTATCCCCAACTTATAGGAATAAATAAGGAGGCGATGTCTCGAGGTTCTCAGGTTCCATACATGGAGTGTCGAGAGATGACATGACTAGAAGTGTCCACTTTCACATATGGAAACCCTCTCTATCACCACACGTTGGATCCATTGTCAGAGCATCCACCCCACTAGCTAGCTTTTGGAAAGCATTTGGGTTTTGCTCCATGCGATACAAGTCAGGTATTGTGGCAGACAATCACCCTAATATTTTAGGCATTTAAGCATGTTGTATTAAAGTTGCTTTTGATTATAGAACATCTTCTTGGACATTATTGTTTTAACCTTGTTTCACCTTGGTGAGTGTCGTCAATTTTCTAATGAGTGGCCAACTTTTGGGGAAGGGGTGTATATGGGTGTCTCTTGAGGGGTCATAATACCATTCCAGACCATACTTATCACATTCCCATCACATTGTCCTCTTCTAGGACCTTTGGATTTAGTGACCCAAGAAGGGAATGTACCTCATTTCATGGGAAGAAGGAGCTAAAGGCCGAAAGGGATGATGGCTGGAAAAAGATAAAAGCCAAAAATATAAACCCTCCAAATGCTCTTCCAAAGAGGTCTTGAGAGCAATGCAAATTTTCTCCTAAAATATATCAAAGATGTGCAAAAGAAAAGTAACACTATATAAATTTCCCCACTTGTTGAGGTGTGTACACCCATGCGGTGTCCCTTTCTTTCCTTGCATATGGCACTATGTGTACCTCTAGCTCCAAGTGGCCTTGTGGTGTTGCCCCCCAAGCTAATCGATTTCACTCTACGGAGTACCCAAGGTTTTTTACTATTAATTAATTAATGGAAATTAATGGTCTTGGAAAAAGGATGCATTGAAAATGAAGGTGCAACACAGCCTCTACAAAGGCACCCATAGATGAGACAATGCGAGCCCTTGTATGTCATCAAACCCATTGACCTATGAATTATAAACCCCTATCCACCTCATCATCCACTACATGACCTTGAAGGGGCATCCTTGGGAGCATCCCCTACTTGAGGGTTTTTGTCTACCCAATAGGATTTTTATGACACCCCTCCCATACCTAAACTTGGTCAATTGTATAGGGTCTTTGAGAATTTGTTTAATTTGATGAGGTAGTTTTGATGAAATTTTTTAGGTGCCTTGTTTATTAGATGTGATTTTCACTTGCCATGATATTTTTAGTTGAGATCCTTGGAGGGCATACCTATTTGTTTTGTCGGACCTTTCTTGGTGGCCAATTTTGGGAGAACAAGCCTAGCTTGGGATTCCATGGGGAAAGAATACCATAGGTTGGGTTCCTAGGGCCTACATGTTGGATGATGAAGATGTGCCTTTGAAGGCCTAGAATACATCATGGATGACCTTACCTAGCCCCTATTACCCAAAAGAATTACCTAGGAGAGGAAAACCATCACTTTTGGAGGCTTGACGTCACCTAAGGCTAGGGTTTGGTGGTGATGGACTTGTTTCTCATTAACACTAGGAATGATTTGACTAGAGGAGGCATGGAGAGACCTTGTCACATGAAGAGGAGGCTCAAGGAGCCCCAACGACCTTCATTTTCTTCTCCAACGACTTGGAAAAGTATCAAAACATCCCCCTAGAGGGGTGACGTATTATTTAGGGTTTTCTTTTATGTGCAAAGTATGAATTGTTTTGTATTATTTTGGTAAAGGGGGAAAGTAGGGGTTTTTTCCCAAATTAATTTGTGTTTACCCTAACCTAAGTGGCCAAACTATGTCTTAAATATTTTGTATGAATAGAGATCAAAATCAAATCATTTGAACATAACTCTCCCATTGTGAGAAGACTCTATGGCTGAAATTTTCGCTATACTTGTGCATTTTTGGTCTCTCTCTCTCTCTCTCTCTCTCTCTCTCTCTCTCTCTCTCTCAAATGGTTTTTGGTGCTATATCTTGGTGAATTGATGAAGTGAAGTGATGTACACCTCTTGAAGGCTTATTCTTTTTCTCTTGGATAGTAATCTGCATGGTGAACTAGGGTTTGACATCTCTTTTCTTGGAAGTGGTAAGGAA
>ML778603.1:698085-716493 GCA_009831015.1 Picea engelmannii | reverse complement strand
TGATCATACCAGGTCCATTGGACCTTTACTAGCTCCATGGATTGATTCCGGAGATGTTTGATTTTCGAATCCAATATGCAAATCGATCGCACTCGAAAATCGCCTTTTGGCTCCACCTGAATCACATTCCAATAAATGACATGATTAGCATCAGGTACGTACTTTTCGAGTAAAGATACATGGAAAACATTATGAAACACAAAGATGCAGGCGCTGCAAGCATATATGTGATAGAACCGTTTCTCTAGGATTTAAAATGGCCCACAGTAATGTGCTACCAGCTTAGAACAATTTCCCAACTTCAGGGAATTTTGTCTTGCTTTTACTTTCAAGAACATATGGTCACCCATTTTAAACTCTATGTGGGTTCTGCCTTGATTTGCACATATTTTCTGCCTGTCTTGGGTAGCCTTTAAATTATGCCTTATTTTCGCCATCTTCTCTTCTATTTCCCTAAGTAAATCTGGCCCAACCATTGCATGGTTTGTTGGGTTGTCCCAACTCGCTATTGTGTTGCACTTTCTTCCATAAAGTGCATCAAATGGGCTCATCTTTAGAGATGCTTGATACCCATTGTTATTAGCAAAATCAACCAAAGTTATATATATTTCTCATTGTGTCGGTTTTTCCATCACATACATTCTTAGCATATCTTCTATCACTTGGTTTACCCTTTCTGTTTTCCCATCTAAATCTGGATAATAGGTTGTGCTAAAATTCAAATTTGTCCCAAATCCTTTGAATAGTCCTCTCCAATAATTCGATGTGAACTTGGGATCTCTATCAAACACAATTGTCTTAGGTACACCATGCAACCTAGAAATTTCTCTCATATATATATATCAACAATGTTGGCTTCCTTGTGAGTTGACTTCACTGGAATAAAATGGGAAACTTTTGTAAGCTTATCCACCACCACCATAATAGAATCATGTTTCTTAGCATTCTTAGGCAGCTTGGTAATGAAATCCATGGTTACAACTTCCCATTTCCACTCAAGAATAGGCAAAGGTTGTAGCAAACTAGCTGGGTGTTTGTGCTCGGCCTTGACCTTTTGACATTCAAGGCATCTAGCAATAAAATTAGCCACCTCCTTTTGCAGGCCTGGCCAATAGTATTGTTTTTTTACTGTTTTAATTGTCTTATGGTAGCCTGGGTTCCTAGCATAAGGAAATTTATGCATCTCTGAAAATAATAGAATTTTCAACTCCCGATCATTTGGCACATAAACTCTACGCCTATACATGAGGATTTTGTCCTCTTTTATCTCATAACCTTAAAATATCTATTGCAATTTACCTTGTTGTAAATTTGCCTTTATGTACACATAGTTTTGATTTGATTTGGAAACCTCTAAAATTTTGTCACTCAAATCTGATTTGTACATGTTAATGGTTGTAGCATACATCTCATGCACCCTCCCGTTGAGTGTGTTAGCCACCTTGTTCTCTTTTCCTTTGATATGCTTGATATCAAAGTCATACTCACTGAGGAATTCCAGCCATATGTTTTGTCTGGCATTTAAACTTGTTTGTCCAAACAAATATTTCATACCACTATGGTCTATTCTCAGCTCAAATATTTTACCCATGAGATAGTGTCTCCACATATTCAAGGCATGCACTATGGTTGCTAATTCTAAGTCATGAGTAGCATAGTTCCTTTCATGCTCTTTTACCTTTCTTGATTCATAAAATATCACATGCCCATTCTGACTAAGGACCCCCCCCAAGCCCTTCTTTGCATGCATCAGTGCACACAACAAAGTCTTCATTAAGATCTAGAATTCTCAAAATTGGCACACTTGTAAACAAACTCTTCAAATGTTGGAAAATCCTTTCACAATCAAAAGTCCACTCAAATCTCACACCTTTCTTTTGAAAGGATGTGATTGGGTGTGAAATCTTTGAGAAGCCTTCATCAAACCTTTTGTAGTACCCTGCAAGTCCCATGAAGGATCTCACCTCTGCAACATTCTTTGGTGTTGGCCATCCTTCATTGGATTTTATCTTCTCCGAGTCCACAACTATCCCTTCCTATGAAATGATATGACCCAAGTAATGAATCTTCATCTGGTAGTAGGAGCACTTGCTCAACTTTGCATACAACTAATGTTATCTCAATACTTGCAGCACCATCATTAAGTGTTTTTCATGTTCTTCTTCAGACTTTGAGTAAATAAGTATGTCATCCAAAAATACAATGAAAAAGTTATCTAAGTAATTTCTGAAAAAATTCTCATTAAACACATAAAGGCAGTTGGTGCAATTGACAATCCAAATGGCACCACGGTGAACTCATAATGTCCATACCTCATTCTGAAGGAAGTCTTGTTGATGTCTTCTTCTTTAATTCTCACTTGGTGATATCCAGATATAAGATCAATCATTGAAAATATTTGCGCGCCCCTCAGTTGGTCAAAGAGGTCATCTATCCTTGGAAAATGATACTTGTTCTTTATTGTTACTTTGTTCAACTGCCTGAAGTCATTACAAAGCCTCAACGTACCATCTTTCTTCTTCACAAACAATATTGGGGCACGCCAAGGTGACACACTTGGGTGTATATACCCCTTCTTTAGAAGCTCTTCAAGTTGCATCTGCAATTTCATCAGTTCGAGTGTACTCTTGGATATGGGGGTTGCTCCAAGCATTAAATTTATAGTGAAATCGATATCTCTTTTCAGTTGCAACCTCGATATTTCTTTAAAGACATCTTCAAGTTCTCTTAATACTACGAAGTCTTCAACATTTGGCACTTTATCTTTAGGTGCCTCCTCCATGTGCGCTGCAAATACTTTACATCCTTTCCTATATCTTTTCTTCAATTGCAAGGTTGAAACTTCTCTCCTAGTTACAGCTCTTGGAATGCCTTGAACTGCTCTTAAGTTTCCTTCCTCATCCAAGAAAGTTAATGCCTTATTGTAACAATCTAGAACAACGTGATGTTAGTCCAACCAATCCATACCAATGAGGCAATCATGAGAGCCCAAAGGTATGATATTCAAATAAACTTATTTTCTCATCCCATTCATATCTATTGGACATGCCTTAACCATCTCATTAATTTTCCTTTTTTCCCCTGTAGCTATATGCACCAACCAAGGTTTTCCAAGCTTGCTTATTGGCAATTGGAATCTTTCCACCATCTTAGGATCTAAATAACTATGAATAGCTCCTGAATCAATTAAAATAGAAATGGGTTGGTCATTGATATTACCTTCCACTTCAATCATGTGTAGCTAAAACTCAGCTTTCTTGTTATCTGGGGCTACATAGATCCTTGGTACATTTTTTCCCATGTCTTTAACTGTCGCAACTTGTTGTACATTGTGAAGAATCCTCACTTTTTCACCTCTGTGAGGGAAATATCTAAACATATGGTCTCGCCCACAACCCCAACATTGAATAGATGGTTTCCTTAGTATTTGCCCCATTGTCTTAAGCATTTTGGGCTCTTTGAGAGTTAGTTGTCCTTGAGAAGTATTTCTGAAAAATGGTGGCTTAATCCCCTTCTTCCTCTATTCCATCTTTCTTTTCTTCTTGTCTTCCCAAGCCTTTTGGAAATCCAGTCTTCCCCTTTGTTGATCATAGAGATATTTAACTTGCCTTATGGTTTCCTCCAATGTCTTGGGTCATCATATTGTATCTTGTCACTGATAAATGATGGCAGCCCACTCAGGTACCTCTGAATTTTAACTTGCTCATCCTTGATGAATGAAACATATTTCAACAGCTCTAAAAATATTCTCTCATACTCATCTACTATCATACTCCCAAGCTTGAGTTCAAAGAAATCCTTCATTTCTTATAATAGTATCGCTTGGTTAAGTATTTCTTTTGAAAATACCTTTTAAACTCTCTCCAAGTAACCTTCTTCTCATCAATATGTTGCATTTGCACAAACTGATCCCACCACATTGATGTTTTCCCTTTAGATGATAGTTGGACATTCTCCCTTCTGGTTGCCCAAAGTAATTATGCAACTGGAATTACTTCCTCATGCCCAACAACCAGGTCTCTACATCTTCATCCTTCTTATGATCACCATCAAAGGTAGGAGGCTTGATCTTATCAATTTCTCCATGTAGTTCGTCCACCCCAATCCTTTTCTTATGATTTATGATAGGAGATGGACTTGAGCTATTGTGCGCTTTCCTAAATGAATACTATGGTGAGCGGTGATGATTCCTATCAACACTTCTTGTTTCTCTTCTTTTACCATGAAACCTGTGACTCCTTGACTTGCTTGAATCTGTCTCCTTGTCCATTTTTATTTTTATTATGTCCAAGCTTTGCATCAACTTGATATTGAATCCATCTTGCTACTCCTTGGCTTTCATAAGCCTCTCATTATCAGTTTTATTGCTTTGGACATCTTTTTGCAGTCCCTTTATGGTTTCTACCAAGTTTATGCACTCCTCATTACCTTCTCTATGCTCATTGGATTTTGTACTATCAATACCCATATTGATATACAAACCCCCAAATTCATCATCGTGGTTGTAATTTCTTTGCATATCTTCCATGCTTTTGACTCTCTACGTTGATTATGTCCTGATCTAATCGTTGTTAATTCTGCAAAATTTGCAGGAAATAAGTTTTGTTAGACAAAATCATGCGACAGCTTCATGAAAACTTTGCACAATTTTGTCAGAATCCTTTCTTCTGATTTCTTGAATGATTTTAACATCCCAATTCAAAATTTATGGGTGAATAATTGGACTCGTTTGTCCAAAAAATTTCGATTGATTGCTCCCTTGCACAATTATGAGTCTTGCATAGTAAATGATGGTCATTTGGAATTCACCCAAATACCATTTTACTCTTTCTTTCTTCTTTCTGAAGCCTCTGCATGCATTGGTATTCAACACATACCAATGAATGGTGTCAATATTTAACATATACATCGCGTATCAATATTACTCATGCTCCACAAGTTTTGCTCCGTGCAACCCCAAATTTTAGTGTGCACACTCGCACACCATTGTTTTTTGCGCATTTCCAGCACCGCACCCCACAATGTCAAAATTTAGTGTGCACACTTGCACTTTCTTATTTTATGTGCACTATGGTCGCGTTGTAATTCCAAATCCAACCACTTGCTAGTCTGAATTTTTCCTTATGTAGATACTCAACCCATGTAGGCTCAATGTTGAAACTGGAGCACTGATGCCAATCTGTAATGTACCGATTCTCCTAGCTAAGACTTGTTACCACATTGTAATGTTTCCACTACTACAAACTCGCTAAATAAATCTTTGATACCAATATGTAATGTCCCTCGTTACCAACACTTACAAAATCCTTTGATACCACTTTGTAACATCCCCAGCTTACTGAAGAGAAATGTCACTCCAAAAAAATCTAGTGCGCAAATTATACATTATAATGTTAATCTACGCAAAGACACATGAGGTAACGCGCACAATCCCAAGTTGGGTCACGCCACACAATTTTCCTCTTCTGACACTAGTTATAACAACAAAATTAACATATAATACAACTGCGCGCACAATCATTCTAAGCACACAAGTACCATTGCATGTGTAACCACTCTAAACACGTGATTACTATTGTGTGCACAACCATTCTGGTGCTGCACACATATTCAATTCTTCGCGTATGCGTGGATCTGCTTCCCTGTGCACACGAAAATTCTAGCCTCTCCTCGAAAACTCATGACCCTTGTTACAAAATTAACTAACGAGAATACTTAATAATTGTCATACTCTGTATGTGTGACAACAAATACTAAATAACAACATCATGCTTTATATGTGCAAACAACATTATATAGAATAACGACAACTGATCATATGCAACACCATACAGGAAATAAACCCATATCAAACATAGGTAAATAAGCACACAGTAAATTAGACAAGCACATAAAGGACACTTATATTCTTATAAAGACTAACCAACTATGCACAGAGCTCAGATGTTCCTCCCAGCCATAGACTTTGTTGCTCATAAACTTTCAATAACAGGTCACCCTTGAGTCGGGGCTTAAACTCCACCAGGGAAAAAGGATTCCTAATGCCAAAATAAGGTCTAATAATAATTAGAATTGCTTATTCCAAGGTGCCCATCTATTGCAACTAGCCTATAGTCTCTCATTCCCCATGTGCATGTCCCACCCAAGGAAGTGTGCCCCTTATTTGCTCAATAGTCCCTCAACTACCCCTCTTTCCTTCCAGGGCTTTAGCAACATGTCGGACAGGAAGTCTCAGAGCCCTATAACTAATGCCTAGTGCACCCAGGAACAATTCCCAACAAATCTCTCACCTAGAGAGAATGCTCAAAGGCTTGACAACTCACCTTTTTGACAACAATTCTCTCACCTGTAGAGAATTCTCACAGGCTTGACAACTTGCCTCTTCGACAACAAATCTCTCACATAGAGAGAATGCTCATGGGCCTAATAACCTACCTCTTCGTCAACAAATCTCTCACCTGGAGAGAATGCTCACGGGCCTGAAAACCAGCCCCTTCGACAACAAATCTCTCACCTAGAGAAAATGCTCGTGGGCCTTAAAACCCGCCTCTTCGACAGCAAAACCTCTGGTTAATAGATATAAAATACTTTCCAAGATTTTATTTGCAGGTAATGTAATGGAAGTCCCCCGTTCAGTTGGTCCCCATGATGAAGAAAAATGAGTGAATTTCCCCCAAAAATGCACTAAGGTTCAACCATTTATTTGCATGGTCATAACTAGACACTTGTCACCTTTAGAATTAGCTTTAGCCACTTGGTGACTCGTTCCCATCCCTCGAGAACTTAGGATAAATAAATATCCATAAAGTATACTTTTAGGAAATATTAAATAAATATTCCCTTGGACTTAAGCCCCCCTTTTCCCTTTTCAGTGGAGTTTATCCCCCCGTCTCTTTCATTTGATTGGTCTGCGCGCAACGATGTGATATTAATAATTTGAGTGTGATTACATTTTACAAGGATAGGCACACTGGCATTTCTGCATCCTGAATCACCAGCCCAATAACCACACACTGGCTCTCTGACCTCAAATACACACACACACACTCGATCTAATGCACACTTCAAGGTAATCCTCGCGCACTTACTCAGGTGCGCGCAACACTATGGAATGTGTGTGTTCTTTCTTTGGAAAACAATCCTCACACATTACTCATGTGCACACAAAACTTAACCAAAACTTGTTGCCAATGACTAACCAACCTATATGTACATTTACATTTTCATTTATAATTGGGATTCATATTTAGGGGTATTAAATTTTGTATCTTCAACCCTCAAATAGTGATAAAGTTTTGGACCTTCTAGAATCTTCTTGAAATCCCACACGTGGCTAGCCCCACATTTGTGAGTAATGGGGGCTAACGTGGAATCCATTTGTACCATGGTGGTCAACAAGGTAGGAAGATTGCATGAGGCATAATTTCTTCATACGAGCTCTAATTGAGGTGTTTTTTTGCACCATTTGAAAGGTCTCAGTGTGTAGAGAAACATCAAGGGATTGAAAGCTCTTCTTGCAAAATTTTGACCCAAAAAATCCCATTTGATGCCTCAAAATGGATCTAGAAGATTCTGGACCCCAAATCTCCTGACTGAGACATGTCGCTAAAATGGGCCCTGCAAACAAATTCCTCCAAATTTTTCACCCTGAAAGTACCAAGATAGATGAAAAATTATATAATGATCCAATCCATATCAACTCTAATGAATTTGCAAGGCATAAGCCATGCCATGATCACAAAACCCTAATGAACAATCAATAAGGAAAAGAAAAGATGAAATCAATAGCAAAAACACACAAGGTACAAACTAGTAAGAAAGCAGCATTTGGAAACCCAAAATTTCATGTTGCAAAACAAAATTTTATGGTGCAAACCCTCAAGAAAATAGGTCATGCATGCCACAAAATTGCAGCGTGGAAGACATATGCACACTGATAAGAGAATCAAGCACCAAATAGGCAAGTAAATAAATAATACATTGCTTTTAAGACTAAATCTTACCAACATCGACTTGCCTCACATTAGCTTCATACATGCTCCCATTAGTGGTCAACCTCCTTTCTTAGATTGATTGAAACTAAAAAAATGTCAATGAAGGAATGAAAACGATGGAAACAAGAGAGATATCCACATAGTGGAAAGTCCCTACCACTATGTACAAATTCATTTATTATATCAGAAATATTATCGGAATTAAATGTTATAAAGTTAATTATCATTGTCAGTGTGTCTTTCTTTCATCACGACACGTGTAAAACTATAAAAAAAAAAACTTGCCATTTGCTTTATCTAGGCAATGCGATGACCTTCCATGCCATATGCATCTTTTGTAAGAGCGTTTGATCTTATGCCATATGCATCTCCTATCTGAGTGTTTGAGCTTGTTCTCTTGAGATGAAAATTCCCCTATTAACATTGTCCAACCAAGAAAAATACAATTTACATGTTTGTTCTGCTCTTCTAGCTGCATATGTTATTGTAGAACTGTAATTTCTAGAGCTACTAAGGATAGATCTATAATCCTTTCGCATCATGGCTACAAATTATTTTCTCCCTAGGAAAACATGTGGAAGATGAAGTTTTCCTAAAGAGAACTAGGTACTATATCTCAATTTAATATTTAGGATAATTTGTTTCCTTTGAATTGACTAAATAATTAAATGAAAATATATATATATATATATATATATATATAATATCACAGAGCTACCCAATTCTATCAAAAATATTTGTTTGCAATTACTTTTCCATGTTATGCAACAAAGAACGAGAAACTCATTAGAAAAATATTTATTACAACTGACAACAGCTTATATACATAAAACCATTTCCACTCTATTTTGTAGGTGTAAATGTGTTGAACCTACACATAACAGATCTAGCGAAACAATAATACACACATTTGTAGAGAGAATTTGAGAAAGAAGAAGAAGGAGAGAAAGAATGAAAGAATTCTCATTAACCGTTGTGAATAATGAATAGTTTACACATGATATGCTCTGTATAAAAAAAATTAATGTGCACTGGAGGAGAACCAATGCGCCATAGTGGTGGTCTAGAGTGATCTGGACACACACCAGCAGTTACGGGAGTGAACTGCCACCTAATCTATACTCTCAGGCAGTTATGGGAGTGAACTACCACCTAGTTGAGTTAACTAGTCTTCAGTTAACTAACTGAACAGAGAGTAGTGAGGAGTTAACTTAGGGAATCAAGGGTAATGTGTCAGTCTGGTGATGATCCCAAGGCAAGTGCGCATTAGTTGGTGAATATCCCAATGTTGCATGGTGAAAAAACCAATGCAGCATCTAAACTCAACTCAACTAGTCAAACTGAAGTGTTAACTGAAAGAGAATATTCTCCAGGTGAAATGTTCTCCCCTAAAATATAGGAGACTGGATTATGACTAATTATGACTAATAAACAAGGAAAAACCTTAGGAAAAAGAAATCCTAGGTGTGTGTGAAGTAACTCCAACACCCCCCTGAACATCACTATGGTGGAAATAAAGAATGGGTCCCGACAACGAGGCCATGTTAGGTACCCAAATACAAAAGATACACTGAAAATAAGAGAGGAAAGAGGGAAAACCTCATGGGAAACCCCCCCCTCAAGGTATAATGTATGTAGAAAGAAGAACTATAGTTTCTAGGCAAATGTGTCCTTCACTCCAAGACGACTTTACAGAGAATGGAACTTATACTCAGTGAAGGTCTTGGTGAAGATGTATGTTGTCTATTCTGCTGAAAGAAAAAAATGTAAGTCGATGATCCCCACGTGTACTAAGTCCCGGATGTAGTACATGTGGATCTCTATGTGCTTCGTCTATTTCCTTTGAACTAGATCTTTGCAGAACTTCAGAGTGCTCTGGTTGTCACAACAAATGACGATCGACCGATGAAACTGAATGCCCATCTCAATAAGAAAATGTTGTAGCCACATAGCCTGAATGGTTATGTTAACTACCCCTATGTACTATGCCCCGACTGAAGATAGAGCAATGGAAGCTTGCTTTTTGCTTGACCAACAGATAGGCCCAAAACCAAGACTAAGTGAGTAACCAGATGTGGACTTACAATCAGTGTTATCGCCAGCCTAGTCAGAATCACTAAACCCGATGAGATCTAATGTAGAGTATGTTGCATAATGAATCCCAAAGGTGATGGTGCTTTGTACGTATCGAAGGATACGCTTTGCAGCCTTCCAATGTAGCTCATGCGGCTCCTGCATGAACTTGGAAACTACACCAACTGCATAGGAGAGGTTTGTTCTGGAGTGTGTGAGATATAATAAGCTCCCCACTAGCTGTCTTTACAGTGTGTTGTCAACCAATGGAGTCTCCCCACCATCCTCAAGTTTGACTCCTAATAGGAAAGGAGTCGGAGCAGACTTGCAGTCTATCATGTGAAAACTCTCAAGGAGATCTCGTGCATACTTGGCCTGAGACAGTTTGATGCTTGATGCATCCTAACTGATCTCGAGTCCAAGGAAGAAGTGTAGCAGACCCATGTCCATCATCAAAAACCTATCATGTAGAATCCTCTTGACTAGAAGTGAATCAATCATCCTGAGCATGTAGACATTCGGGTCTGATTTACAATGTACAAAGTTCTGTGACAACAGGTAGGAGTCCATCTTGGCATACCATGCCCTCAGAGCCTGCTTGAGGCCATAAAAAGACTTCTTCAGTTGACAAACCAAAGATGAGTCCTGCATAAATGCCTGGGACTGCTACACGTATATCTCCTCAGAGAGATCACTGTGAAGAAATGCATTCTTCACGTCCATCTGATGGACTCCCCATCCCTTAGTTGTCGCAATGGCAAGTGCCAATTGTATGGAATCCATCTTTAATACTGGAGTGAAGGTCTCATCATAATCAATACCATGAACCTGTTGAAAGCCTTTGGCGACAAGCTTGGATTTGTATCTACTAATATGTCCATCCGTTGTGCTCTTGGTCTTGTAGACCTATCTGCATCTGAAAACTTTCCTCCCAGAAGGAAGGGGAACCAGATCCCAAGTCTAGTTCTCGAGGAGGGAATTGTACTCCTCCTGCATGGCGGATTCCTAAAAGGGATTTCCAGCAGCTTCACCATAAGACTGTGGATCTAAATACTGAACCAAGAAAATATTCCTGGAAGGAAATGGTTCAGTGGCAGTGAGTGAAACAAGAGGCTCCTCGAAATCATATCGACTCCTCCTAGTATCGGCTAGATCACCAACGAGATCCCCTGCATCTTGAAGAGTAGTTTGTGCCCACTTGGGCCTCTGCTTTGGCTCTGCAACTACATCTAGATGCTTTGACTCTGCATCCGACAGTCCTAAATTTGAATCTGAATCATCAGAGTCCTCTGAATCAAAACTCTCATCTGAAGAAGAGTCGGCATGTGCATGCTCATCATCTCAGATAGGTGGAAGAATGAAGGTGTCTACATGCAGCTGCTGAGGTACATGCGAGACACTTTCCTCAAATTGGACACTTCGATCAATGATGAGTCGGTATGAGGAAAGGTCAATAAGTCTATATCCCTTCACATCATCGGGGTATCCATAAAAAATACCCTCAGTGCTCTGTGGATCAAGTGCCTTCCTCTTTTCAGAGGGAATCTGGGCCCATGCACGTGAACCGAAAATGCGAAAGTGGGTCACTTCCGGTTTGAGGCCGCTCCAAGCCTTGTAAGGGGGTCTTATCCTTGACAGATCTATGGGGAGATCTATTTTGGATGTATGTTGCACAATGAAGTGCTTCGGCCCATAGTCTCTGTGGTAGTGACTTTGCATGCAACATGCAAGATGCCATCTCCTTTAGAGATTTGTTTTTTCGCTCAACAACTCCATTTTGCTGCGAAGTATAGGGAACTATGTGCTGCAACTGAATCCCTACCTCATGGAAAAGATTATGGATCCCATGATTTACATACTCTCCCCCATTATCATTTCAGAGGACTTTGATCTTCTTTCCGGACTATGTCTCAACCAGGGCTTTGAAATCTTTGAGGTGTTGAAAGACCTTTGATTTTTGCCTGAGAAAGTAGATCCAAGTAAAACGTGAAAAATCATCAACAAAAATGAGAACAAACCTTAATTTGTTGATGGATGGATGCGGAAAAGGACCCATAAGGTCACTGTGGATCAGATCTGAAGGTGCAGAAGCTCTCTAAGACTTTCCTTTGTCAAATTTCTCTTGAGGGTGTTTTATGAGAACACATCCCTTGCATACTCCCTTGGAGAAATGGATGTTTGGTAGACCATCAACCAATATTTGCTTGCTAAGTTGTTGCATGTATCTTAAATTCAAATGTCCAAAACTTTCATGCCATATCCTACTACTTTCATCAGCATGAGTAAGCAGTAAAGCAGAATCAGGTTCAATGAATTCAGAAAAAGTATACAATCTAGACTGATGATTTACCTCACCGATAGCAACCTTGGAGTTGGTTTGCATGTCATAGATGTCCACGAAATTTGGTGTGAATATGTCTTTCTTTTTAGTGGGGGAATTCATCATCTTATACACAGAGAGAAGGTTGACGGAAAGTTTGGGAACGTGCAACACATTCTCAAAGCTTCCATTGGTGAGTTCAGTCCTTCCTTTACTTATGACTTCGACGGAAGAGTTGTCCCCCATCAAGATGGGAGGACCTTTTCATGCATCCAATGAAGAATATATTGCTTTTGATGCATCCATGTGATGTGATGCTCCTGAATCTACGATCCAAGCATAGGAAGAGGAGTTAATGGCAATCAAGGCATGGCTAGAATTGTCTTTCTTAGGATTTAGATCTTCTGGATTGTTCTTCTTGGAATCCTCGGGGATGTGATCTCCAAGGTTGTTTTGTTGAAGTATTTGAGACATTAGATCTATTTTCTTTTGCATGCATGCAGATTCTGGATGGAATCCTTTGTGACAGTATGTGCATTTCTCCCCTTTTCTTCCCTTTTCCCCTTTGGATCCAGAGGCATTGGTGAAGGTTTTTGTGTACCCTTCCTTCTTCGGATGTGCATGAGCTTTCTGTTTATCTTTATATTTAGATTTATGATATTTTTGGTTGCCATATTGCACAATGAGTGCATGCGCCCTTGGGCCTTTGATTGTACCCATGTTGATGAGCTTGGTTTGCTCTCGTGTCAGGGATTCAATAAAGTCCTCAAGAGAAGGCATCTTCTAGGTGGCAATAAAGGTGAATCTGACACAATGGAATGTGGATACGAATACAGATAATTTAGTACCAATATTGGAGAGAATGGTGAGAACCATTTGTTTCTCCTCCTTCGATTTATCAACCCCGTAAGCTTTGAGTTGCGACAGTAAATCCTTGAATTTTGTAAAGAAATCTTGGATATTGTCGAAGCTTTTTGGATCCAATGTGATCAGTTCCACCTCCAACATGTGTCCCCTCATCTCATCCCATTTTCCAAAGAGCCCTTCCAAGTTGGTTCGGGCTTCATTGGGAGTCTTACAGGAAGATATGTGAAAAAGGAGATCGGGAGAAATAAGACTGCAAATTGTTTTGAGTGCCTCATCCATGAGATTTAAGTACTTGGATTTTTCTATGGCTGATGTTGGTTCTATATATGTATTCAAGGTTAACCTGTACAACCCTCTGGTTTGGATATGTATGGCTATTTTCTCTTTCCATGCAAAATAGTTGTAAGGCGTAAGAATGAATTCTTTTTGGAAATCCATCTTTTCGCTATCTTCAATATTTTGTACCTACAAAAAAATTTGGTGTAGCTTTTGCTTAGCAGTTCGTCGGCTCTGATACCATGTAAATGTGTTGAAACTGCACATAATAGATCTAGCTAAACAATAATACACACATTTGCAAAGATAATTTGAGAAATAAGAAGGAGAGAAAGAATGAAAGAATTATCATTAACCGTTGTGAATAATGCATAATTTACACATGATATACTATGTATAACTCAATGAATGCGCACTGGAGGAGAACCAATGCGCCATAGTGGTGGTCTAGAGTGATATGGACACACACCAGTAGTTACAGGAGTGAACTGTCACCTAGTCTAGTCTCTCAGGGAGTTACGAGAGTGAACTGCCACCTCGCTGAGTTAACTAGTTAACTAGTCTTCAATTAACTAACTGAACAGAGAGTAGTGAGGAGTTAACTCAGGGAATCAAGGATAATGCACCAGCCTAGTGATGATCCTAAGGCAAGTGCGCATTAGTTGTTGATGATCCCAATGTTTCATGGTGACAAAACCAATGCAACATCTAAACTCAACTCAACTAGAAGAATTGAAGTGTCAACTGAAAGAGAATATTCTCCCCTAAAATATAGGAGACTGGATAATGACTAATTATGACTAATAAACAAGAAAAATCCTTAGGAAAAAGAAATCCTAGGTGTGTGTGAAGTAACTCCAACACCAGGAACCACCACACTATGCTATGGATGTAGGCTTAAAGCTCATCGCATATTTATTGCAATTGGTTGGGGAGGAAGAGAACAATGCCATGTTCAACGAAATCTCTTTAGAGGAAATATGAGTTGTTTT
Organism: Picea engelmannii; assembly: GCA_009831015.1. NCBI lineage: Eukaryota > Viridiplantae > Streptophyta > Pinopsida > Pinales > Pinaceae > Picea > Picea engelmannii. The sequence continues at coordinate 701,971 of ML778603.1, read as the reverse complement.
GAGTACCTTCCAAAAACATAAGAGCCCGAGCCCTGACGGGTGGACCATAGAATTTTTTGAAGGATTTTTTGATTTGGTGGGGCAGGATATTCTCTGTGTCGAGGAAGAAACTCGGGTTTCAGGTAAGGTCTCGAGCAATATCAATTCCATTTTTATATCCCTTATTCCAAAATCGAATTGTCCATCCTCCTATGATGATTTTAGGTCGATTTCTCTTTGTAATTTCTTATACAAGATTATGGCTAAGGCAACCACTCTAAGAATCAAACCCATATTGTTAGACATAATCACAATGGAGCAGTTTAGGTTCTTGAAGGATCGATTGATTCATGAGGTGATTGGCTCTGCTAAAGAAGGACTGCACTCGATCAAGACCTATCGTCTGCCAATCTTTGTGATCAAACTCGATCTATCAAAGGCCTATGATCGGGTTTCTTGGATATACCTTAGGTTACTTCTACTTCAGATTGGGTTTGATTTAAATGTTTCTAACTAGATTATGGCTTGTGTCTCTTCAACCCACTTTGCAGTTTTGGTTAATGGGGTTGGCTCTCCCTTCTTCAAAGTTGGGCAAGGTCTACACCAGGGGTTCCCACTTTGCCCTTATCACAAATGGCCTTAGTAAGGTGTTAGTTGAATATTATTGACTACATCATATCCAATGAGTTCAGTTGGGTAGGACAGTCTGGCACACTCACCTTATTTTCGTGGACGATGTCCTGTTTTTTTGTCAGTGTTTTGAAGTTGAAGAGTTGAAACTAAAAGAGAAAATGGATCTCTTCTATGAAGCTATTGGTATGTTAATTAATTTGGTTAAATTGACCTTATATATTTCAACAGGCGATGAGGAGACCAAACATGCACTAGCCAATATCTTCCCTTTCCCTGCTTATGAGTTGAATGATGGTCTAACTTATCTGGGGTATAAATTAAAACCAAACAACCATGGCGTTAGGGACTGGGATTGGCTAATCATGTGTGTGGAGCAGTGTATTTCATTATGGTGTAATCGATGGATCTCGAGGGGGGGTCACCTTACCCTTATAAGTTCAATGATTGAGGCTATTCCAATTTTTTGGCATTTTATGGCCAATATTCCAGAAGATACCATGTCCTGTATCAAAAAAAATTGTTGCAACTATATGTGGAAAGGAAGTTCAGATTATAAGGGCTCACATTTAGTGAAATGGCAGACTTTGTTTCATCCTAAATCCCTGGGGGGCTAGGTGATTGAGGACCTAGTGATTTTTGGTAAAACGTTGGCTGCAAAACCCCTTTGGGTTTTTATAACTCACGATACCCTTTGAAAGCACATCATTTGTGCAAAATACATCCCTCATGGATTTGTTGTTGATTGGATATGAAATTCACGGAAGGATTCTCCCTCGACATCCCCACAATGGAAAAATATAATCTTCGTTTTCCCCATCATTGGGCGCTACTTAGCATGGAGAGTGGGGTCGAGCCGCCTGATTCAAATGGGGAGGGATGCAATTGTGGGGTATGACCCATGTATCTTCCTACAGAGGATCTCATTACCTTTCTACAATAACAAAACCTTTTTACTCTCAACGAAATTGTTGATCGATAGATTAATTCAATATGGAGGCAAGGCTGGAAATCGACCCAAGCATTAAATCTAGAGAATCATTGCACGGATGCTTGCAATGGTTTTACTCTAGCTCTATCAAGGGTGCACATTTGATTGTCCCACCAGGAGGATGAATTTGTGTGGGCTTATAAGTCCTTTGGTGGGGAATTTTCAGTAAAGCTTGGCTACCAGGCGTTGGTTGATGACCCTAGTCTAGTCATCCAGTGGTGGACAAAAAAACTTTGGAAGATTAAGGGCCCCCCAAAAGGAATACTTCTTTTATGGCTTATCCTCAATGAAAGAGTTCTTACTTTGGACCATCCTCAGTGGTTTGGATGGCAGGGACTGAGATTATGCATATTATATAGAATGGAGGAGGAATCAATTGCACACTTGTTTAGATCTTGTTCCTTCATTGTTCAAGTTTGGAAAGAAGCCAATGAGTAGCTCAATATGGGTAGTATGTGGGTGAAGGATTCAATCAAAACGTGTTTTAAGGACTTCTTCAGTTTGGTCAGATGGAAATGCATCATGGTGCTTCCCATTCTCATCTCCTCGGGAATATGGTTGGCCAGGAGCGTTGGGTTGTTCGAAGGATCAGTTTGGCCTATGTTCCGGGTGTTTCAACATGCCCTATCTTTATTATCTCATTATAAGGTACAACAAAAATCTTTGAAGACGAGGGATATAATGTCTTTAGTTATTGACAAAATAAATCCATGGGACGTTTTTAATGGAGCCCTCCAAGGTAATCAAAAGCAACGTGGTATTGTCTTTCTTTTGTATTTCTCAAATGGTTCTTACCTGTCATGCTATGGTAATTTGGACAGGGGCACCAATAATCAAGCGGAGTTCCGAGCACTTTTTGAATTGTTGGATTGTGAAAATTCATTGAATATTGACTCTATACAGATATATGGGGACTCCAAATTAGCTATTGAATGGATGACGAGTGCGGCGACCCTGGTTGATTTGGAGCTGGTTAACATCAATTCAATTCTGAAAGAGGTATCAATAACTTTCACAGATATATCATATAAGCACATATTCCATTAACTTAATATGTATGTAGATCGTTTGTCCAAAGACGCTTTATCTCTTCCTAGAAACACCCTTGTTTTGAAGAAGTTTGAAGATGGGAGGAAACCTCTCACTATGTTCGTTATTTTTTTGCCAATTAAAGTGTAATGCTCAACTAGTTATCTTTTTGGGCTAAATGATACAAGAGACGGTTTTTTTTATGTTTTGATAGGGATAGTTAAAATGCTTTTTCATAAAAGTTGTTATCTGGCTGTCCACATATCCTAGTGGATGAATTTTCGGCCCTTTATCGCTGCAATAAAAGGTACGATTTTATTCACGAAAAAAAACAACAACACTGGCTTATACACATAAATGCAAAATAAACGAGAGTCTAAATTGTTGAGATTTAAATAATTAATAATAAATTAATATTTTTTATTGAAAATTATTGCTTAAAAAATAATAAATATTATATTATATTAATTTAAAGATTTATATGGCAAGTTATTTGAATTGATCATCATTAATTTTAAAAAATAATAATAAAGAATAGAAAGACTTCCATCAATAAAGAAACAAAGGAGTAAAAAAAGTTAATTATATCATATCAATCTCTTATCAAACAATTTTTTCAAGTAATAATATTAGTAGAGGAATTGAAATAATATGACCTTAAAATTAATAAAGGAATGCAAAGAATATTGGCATATCAATTGAAAGGAAAAAGACCACGTAGAATACAAAACCAGAAGTGTTAGTAAAGTTTTATGGAGAAAAAAATGCTATGATTCTATATATATATTTTTGGGTGGAATCAACAACTAGTCGGGCACATACTTGCATGACATTGGGTCTGACTGCTACCACTATAACTTCCAGGTGTGCCCACGATGCCCCATAGGTGACACACAAGGTAAGTCGGAGTTTTGAACTGATGCTTTCAAAAATACAACATCGATGCAAGCTCTACAACCATGAATGCAATTAGTGTGTACATCTAGGCCACTGCAACAAATCCATTTGGCCTTATCCATCATAACCAAATCTCACAATTTATTGTGAGAAATGATAAATATAGTTGAGCAGGCCCTGAATGAAGACGAGAGTAGGGTTAATTTTTCAATATTAATTTAATTTTCTTTTCTTAACCAGGGTAAAAAAAGTCTAGCCTCGCTACTGGTAAACTTATGAAATGCTTTTCGCTTTTATCATTTGACGCGAAGTTTACAAGTGTTCACTCTTCTCTAAAAAAAACTTAGCATGATGGTATCC
>ML778603.1:583241-605862 GCA_009831015.1 Picea engelmannii | reverse complement strand
ATATTATTATTAATTCTGGTCGACTTCTTCTCTTGGAGGCTAATAGCCTAATATAAATTTTCTTCTTGAGCCGACAAGGCTTCTAGGGTTATTAGCCAACTCATTAGGGTTTCTCTTGCTTCTCGGAGTCTTCTATTCTCGTCGGGTTCACATGTAGAGGTAAATACCTCCCGCAACTACCATAATATTAACAGTTTGCTAGGGTTTTTCTCCCTGTACAGGGTTTCCCCGGGGTATATGTGTTGTTGATGTGCATGCTTACTTATCTACATAGTTATTGCTATTCGGTTATGATTTGGTATTGTTGAAGTGTATTAAGCTGGAATCAAAGTGTTGAAGAAAATAAAAGAATTAATCCGAATAAGAAATCAAGCTCATAATTTAACAGATTTACCCAACTCCCTTTGGGTAGAAGCAACAATCACTTTCGTACATGTTCAAAATAGGTGTCCTCACACAATCCTAAAAGATAAAACTGCTGAAGAAGTATTCACAGGGATAAAACCAGAAGTTGGACATCTTAGAATTTTCGGATGCCTCGTCTACATTCATGTACTTAAAGAAAAGAGAACCAAGATGGAACCCTTAGGAAAGAAGGGGGTCTTTGTAGGGTACAATGAAAATTCTAAAGCTTACAGGATTTACATTCAAGGTCAAAAGCAAATAGAAGTGAGCTGAGATGTCACCTTCCATGAAGAAGCTGCCTTCAAAAAGTCTAGAGAACTTCAGTTGGATATTGAAACTGAAAAACCGACCTCTCCTTCAATTGATAGCATAGATTTAGACACAGAGGGAGGAAACTCATGAAAGTCCAATGAATGTACCTATGGAACCTGTCGAGACATTAGAAAGATCTCTTGAAGAACCTCCTATCAAGAGAAAACTAGCTTGGTTCAAAGAGATCATGCAAGAAGCAAAAAAGATTGCAGCCCCTAAGGGAAGCTTCAGAGAAAGTAAAAGGCCTCACAGGTTTGGTGGCTATGTTTCCTTGGTAAGTAGCATCAGTGATTTTGAACCCACCTTATTTGAAGAAGCTGACAAGTTGCAGGTTTGGAAAGACGCTATGCTTGAAGAATACATGTCCATTATGAAGAACAATGTTTGGGAAATTGTACCCAAACCAAAGAATAAATCAATAGTCTCTTCCAAATGGATATACAAAATAAAGCATGCCCAATGGTGGTATTGAAAAATATAAAGCCAGATTTGTTGCCAGAGGTTTCTCACAAAAAGAAGGCATAGATTATGATGAGACTTTCACCCTAGTAGCCAGGTATACCTCCATTCGGACAATCATTTCTTTGGCTTTAGTACTTGGTTGGAAATTGCATCAAATGGATGTGATAACAACATTTCTAAATGGGAGAGTAGAACATGAAGTTTTTGTGGAACAACCTGAAGGGTTTGTATTGCATAGTAGGAATTCTCATGTATGTAAGCCGAGAAAAGCATTATATGGTCTTAAACAAGCTCCTAGAGTTTGGTATGAAAGAATTGATGGATTCCTAAAAGGCCTGGGTTTTCATAAAAGCAATGTTGATGCCAATTGTATTTTAAGGTGACCAGGAACCAACCTATTATATTAGTGCTTTATGTGAATGACCTCTTCCTTATAGGAGATGAAGGTCTAATAGCTTGGTGTAAGAGGGAGCTCATATCCGAATTTTAAATGAAAGATTTGGGGTTAATGCATTACTTCCTTGGTTTGTAAGTTTGACAAAGATAGGATGAAATCTTCTTGGCACAAGGAAAGTATACAGTTGATGTATTGAAAAGATTTGGAATGCTGGAATGTAAGCCTATGACAACTCCCATGATCACAAACTTAAGGAAGCTGCATGATTTAGATACAGGATCAGACTTGGTAGATCCCACCATGTAAAGGCAGCTTATTGGGTCACTAATATATGTGATTCACACCAGGCCTGATATTTGCTATGCAGTTACCGTGTTGAGCCAGTTTATGGTTGAACCAAGATAGAGACACTGGGTGGCAACTAAACATGTTTTGAGATATCTCAGGGGGAGCATTGCTTGTGGTCTAAGGTATATATCCAATGGTGGTATATTTTTGCATGGCTACGCAGATTTTGACTGGGTTGGAAGTCCAGCGGACATGAAAAGTACTTTAGGTTACTGCTTTAGCCTAGGATCCGCCATGATTTCTTGGTCAAGCCGAAAACAAGGATCTATTGCTTAGAGCACAGCCGAGGCTGAGTTTATTGTGGCTAGTGATGCCAGTAGGGAAGCAGTATGGCTCAGAAAGTTGATTTCTGGATTATTTGGTGACAGGCTAGATACTACAGTTATACACTGTGATAATCAAAGTTGCTTAAAGCTTACAGAAAATCCGATATTTCACGACAGGTCAAAGCATATTGACATGAGATACCATTATATCAGAGACATGGTCCAAAGAAAGATAGTCAAGCTACAGTACATAGCAACAAATGAGCAACATGCAGATATCCTGACCAAGCCATTGCCATTGAAACAATTTGTGCACCTGAGAGGCAAGCTTGGAGTTGTAGAGAATGCCTCCCTCGCTGAGAGGGAGTGTTAAAATTAGCAGCATCATGAGACATTCTCCATGAGAGGCCTTAAGTGGACAGCCTGAAGCTAGCCAGGGAGATTTGGAGAATCAACCAATCTTGTGAGTCATGGCAAGAGTCAAGGTGAACGTACAAACCTTGTGAACCAAGACAATAGTCAGGACGAAGGAGATGTTGTAAGAAACCTTATGATCCTAGTGAAAGAGTCAAGATGAATGTACAAACCTTGTGAGCCTAGTGCAAGACTCAAGGTAGAGTTTGGCAAGATTCAGGACGAACGTACAAGTTCTGTGAGCTAGACTGATATGTGAGATGACCTCCTGGTCTTTGTTGTGAACTTCTAGGAGCTGGCCACTCTTAGTCTCAGTTTAACATATGACCAAGTAGGAGAGTCAAATGACCACATGGTATAAAAGATATTTTCTCTATTGATGTAATGATGCAGTTATGAGCAGGTGAGGATCATGTAGATTGAGAGAAGGACAAGATTTGCTTGCTAATGTTGTAATTAGTCCAATAGACTAAGGTTAAAATGTTATTGGAGAATTAAAAGGCTAAAAGCCTAAGTTGTAATGTTATGTTATTATAAAATGTCATTAAGAAAAGGGGGGGGGCGAATTTTATGCCTAGACATAACAACTTAAAGTGATGACCCCTTGGGGTTTCTAGAAGCTTGACTAAATCAAATGAAAGGACAAGGCTTGGCTTCTAGAAGTTCGACTTAACCTAAGAAGATAAGATTCTTCTAGAAGTTGGGCCTTAACTTGAAATCAAATATGGATGTTTCTAGAAGGTTGAGATAAACCATAAAAGGAAAAGAGAGGATCATTCGCTACACAGTTCAGATCTGCAACAATTTTCCAGCACTCAACAACTTGTTTATTTTGCTCATATCTCAGGCTACAAGTGGTCTATTGGTTCGATCCAAGTATCAATAGAAAGCTCTTGATCTGGGCTATCATTCTATGCAAAAAACACTTAGGGAATAATTATGTTATTGTAGAGATCTAACAACAAGAAGAAATCATCCCAGAGCTGCAGAAAATTTCGGCCAACCCAGATCTGTAGTGTTACAGGCCAAATTTGCTCCAACATTTTGATCAGTGAAATTCTCCAAGGCTTGGTGAGTCAATCTTGACTCAGATCTACGAGATTCTCCAGATCTATGTTTAGCACAAGTGTAAAAGTTTCTAGCCGTCCTCTCTCTCTCTGATATTTGTACTGTAGCGCCCCATTTAGGGCTTGTACCTGCTTGCTCATTAATCGATAAGAGGAAAGATATTTTGCTGGGGTTTTCTCCCGTATTGGGTTCCCCCAAGGTAAATATCTGTGTCTCATTGTGATCTTGATTATTATGCTTCTCTTGTCTATTCAGTTTTCAGTATATTGTGATTGAAGAATTAATTGTGTTGAAAGAGAAGCTAAAAGGTCATAAATATTTGAATCAAGCTTAAATTTAATACTAGGAGCATGATCGGAGGAAAGTCTTCAAAGCAGGGTCCGTGCGAGATGGCAATTATAACTTTCGTGTCAGAGGGAGCAACCAATCAGGTGGATTGGAGAGAAAGCATGGTAGCAAATCTGATAGCGAAGATAGAGCCACTTCCAAGTGGTAGAAGTACCTTCCTCGCTAAGAGGGAGTGTTGATGTATTTAGCATTGGATAGGTACTTCCACATAGGCTCGTTGTCTAGCATGTGGAAGTCATCCTTGTAACCTCTCAAAACCTTAGGAACTTCACTTTATGAGTCAATAATTAAAGTGAATGACCTTTTAGATTAATGTGAGATTAATTAAGTTAAATGCCTAAGTTATTGGCATTATTAACTTAAGTGAGTTGATTAAGTCCTAGTCGTTAGATCTAAAGTGAAGGTGAGATATAATCTCATCCTTTGATCACTTTGGAGGAGATCTAGGGTTTTGTATTTAGGGTTAACTCAATGTAGTAAAAGGCAACCTAGGTAAGAGGATGAGACACACTGAGTGGATAATGAGAAGATCTCATTGAGCGAGTGAAGAGCAGTTCATCCAAGTGTGAGTGGGCAGGGCTGAGGAAGGGTGCAAAGGGGAAGCAAGGGGGATAGTAGCCAGGTGGGCTAGGCTATTGTTGCATTGTGTTCCTCTGATGGGCCGTTATCCCAGGATGGGAGCCCAAGGATTTTATTAATAAAATCAACTTGGATCTGGTTTTCCCTTCAGGGTTTTTCCAGGGGTGTTTACTGAAAATATTGTGCAATGTGATTGGTTTCAATTCCTTATGTTTCCGCTGATTATTTTCGTTAAGTAACCTAACTGTGCAGTTATTTAATAAACTGTTTTTATTTAGAATAAGTGTCGAGTGCTCGGTTTATAAATTAACAGTAAATGCCTATTTTAGTGATGTGCCCCCTTCATGAAACCTTATCTTGCATATTCCTTGGTATTTTTAGATGTGGCAACCTCCTTTGGAGATGTTAGAGGTCACACTATCCACTTGACATGCTCAACATGATCTAACTACATTAGTTTATTATTTCTTTGACTTGCCATGGAGTTAGTTAGCAAATAATGTATTTCATTGTAAGAGAGAAGAAACAAAGGAGCTTTCTCTTCATTCATTTGTGCAATGGGTGATTGGTAATTGGAGGATTATGGAGTGAAAGAGGTGATTGAAGATTGGAGCTTGGAGATGATTGATGGGATCTGTTGTATATCAAACCCTTGAAGATTTAATGAAGAAATGGAGTATTCTATCTACTTTGTTGTGAGGTATATTTTTATTGCTTTTCATTTGTTGTAAATTCATGGTAGAAACGTCTTATTATCATGTTAATATGAAGGCCTATTCATTTAGGAGTAAGTCAACATGAGAAACCTTTTCTCTCATGACTTCCTCGCCGTTTTATTTTTTCACTGTGGTCTTTTATCTAACAAATTAGTTGGTGATTTGATTAATAATTCAACCGATAAATTAACACTTCCATTTTAACATTGTTGAGTGGCACCTCTAGCCCTCCAAGATAAATTTCCGTAACAATTTATAGGAAACACTTTAAAGTTGAAAATGTCACATTAGTCCCTTTTTCCTTGAGTATCTAATGGAATGATGAATGTAACAAACTAGTTCTGTCATCCGTATGGTTGAATATGGAAAATTAACCTTTTCCTTTTCCTCCATTGTAATGCCTTTCCATGAAGTAGTTGTGAATGTATCAAACTAGACCTTTCCTTTAGGCAATATTTCATGAGTTCATTAGCCCAATAGATTGATAGGTACTAGTCTCACATCACCCCATTTCCTTGTTGCCCTCATATTCCTTTCCTTTCTTTTTCATATCCACTTTTCATTTCCATTTAAAATTCCACTTAGTATAGTATAACCATTATGTTTTATCAAGGCTTACTTTTCATTTTCACGTTGAGCCCCCCTACATAGCCTAGATAATCCTACCTTTAGGGAAGCCCCTTTTGAGTTGGAGAAGAGTCAATCAAAAGATAGAGGAAGAGCTATTAAAGTGACAGTGGGTAGCCTTCCTAAGTTACACAAAACTAACACTTTGGTGCTTGGGACTTTACACTTTTGTTGATGCTATATTTTGTTTTAACAGGGACTATATATCTGTTATGGTGGTTCCTTGCCTTTAATTGCTAGTCCTCAACATTGTATATCGATGGTGGTAGCAATGAGCAATTTCTATGGTACCTACCTTGGTGGATGTGACCTTATGTTCGTGCTAGGTTTGTGTGGTGCTTGTACTTCAAGGTGTGTTGTGCACAATTTCGGTTTCCAAAATACACGGTCAACTTGACACATAGATTCCATTTGGTAGATAACATTCAGATACCTCAGAGACTCAACTATTGCCATTGCTTAGTAATGTGTCACTTTTTCTTATGCAATTGTTGTGTAAATCATCATTTATATAGTCTCCTTTGATAGAAATTTTATGCGAGGCACAACATTATATGTGTATGTAACAAAGGTTTATCCTCTTTTTCCAAAGTTTGATTATTATTCGTTGTATGTTGTTTATTTGTACTATGCACTAGTTTTTATGCCTTGATCTTTTTAGCAGTGAAGTCACATAGTAGATTGATCGTCATTGTATTTATTTTTATTTTATTTTTTCTATTTTTTTCTAGATATCTGATTTTTTCTCCAATTTTGCAATAAATACAATCTTTCTTCAGTAAAAATTCTGAACATTAAATGGCCAAAAGATTCATTGTAGTCAAAGACTCGGATCACAGAGACTCTATTAAATGTATGGCCAAAGGCTAGATCAACATAAGTGCATAAGAAAGAGCACTAATACCAATGTAATGAACAATAGTTCATTTACAAAATATCCAACATAAGAAGGGCAGTGAGTTGAAATCCACATAAGATAATAATTGTATAATTGATAAATGAGTAAATGAGATATTATTAGAATGCCTTGTGACAATATACTTATATGCATCGACTAGTGATGAAAGTGAAGGGTTGTGTTCCTTAGCTTATTGATTATTATTAGTAGTATGCATTCAATACTCATTCCAAAATCTCCCAATGTACTTTCCCTCATTTCAAGGATGGTACCTAGTGAAAACCCTAGATTCTTCAGGGACAAGGCTGTTACAACAATATACTCATTATGAGCTTAACATGTCACTTATGAGAATAGAACTTGGGTGGAGAGGATAACACTCCATCCTGCAACCACTCGGGCTAGACCCAATGGACGAAGACAAAGCTATATACCAATGTTATCACATAGAATAAGAAGTAAGATGTAGGAGGGAAGGCTACTAAAAATTACAAGAAGCTTCAAACCTAGAAAACAGAAACAACAATGGAAAAAAGGATCTTTTAGAATGGCCAGCAAAGTCTCTTAACTTTCCACTTGATCATATGGCATTAATGTATCATGTGAAGGATAAAGCTATTCAATCTCAATATCATCCAAAAGTCCTCGAAAAAAGAAAAATGAGCTACTACGAAGAGCATATCTTCCCGAATTAATGCTACTATATCTCTTGGACAAATAATCCACTAAGTTGAACATTAGAAGGACTAACTAATGTTTGGATCTACTTACAATACTTTTTAATACAAAAAATCAGAATCACGTCCCTAGGCTCATGAGTCCTCACAATGTCTTTTATCATGTTCATTTTTGCACCAAAGTTTGATGCAATTAACAAAACCTGAGTTTAACAACGTAAGTCTTGGCAAAGTGTCTTGGAGAGAACTTTGTGTTATAGTTTTTAGTTTGAGGTTTTAAGTAAGTTGTTGAATTAATTAGGTTGACTTTATTGTCAACATTATTTGTTTTTGGGAGCGCACGCAATTTCCTAGATGAAAGTTTGGTGAGGTCTCTTGCTCTCAAAGTAATTTAATTAGTTTCTTTTTAAGTGCCTATTCTAGGTGGCTCAGCAATAAAGTGTTATGGTTCAAAATTTTGTTATTTAGCTGGTGATTATGTCCTTACCTACCTACCTCGTGTTACTACTTGGAAGGGCTGATGTGGTAGTTGGCATTCAATGGCTCCAAACCTTGGGAGACATTACAATGAACTTCTCTTAGTTATATATGACGTTTTGGTAAGCACTATACAATTTAAGGATATAGGTCGAAAATATGCCATCTGATGTTCACCACTAAGGTGGATAGGAAGATTATAGAAAGGGAGGTATGGCATTTATGATATGCTACCATGCCATATGTTGGAATTATGGGTGTAATCTTCACATGTGGCTACGACACTCTCATATGTATCATTAATGTATTTGTATTCATGGCTAAGGCTATCCTTTGATCATTTATTATCATTTATTTTAATACTAGGGAGTGGTTAAGGATGACCTAGTCAAACTTGTACATGTAGGCTCATTAACCCCTCTTGCAAGTAGTTCCCTACTTGAGTTGTGTATAAATACATCACAACTCTCATTTGTATTATTTCATCTTGTGATCTTCTTCTTGATCTCTCATATAAAGTGTTTTATGCTCGAGGGAAGCTATATATTTGGCGTTCTCTTGTGATTGGCTTTTCTTTCTTTTATGAGCATTTGTGCGGCTCTTGGTTAGTGCACTTGTGCTTGGGTATTTCTCTCTTTCTCTCTAGTGCACTAGGGTTATCTCTCTTGTTGGGATATTTGAGAGGCAATTAGAGTGATGAATACCAACAAAGAAACTAAGGAGGAGGGTTTCCAGGCTAAGTTTTTCAAACATAGCCTTCATGCTCTTGATGAGCACATGGTAGATCTTTTTGACCATGTTGTTAGCATAGGGTTTCCATAGACTTGGTCCCATCACACTATTCACCTCATCCCCAAATTGGGGTCCATTGCTGATCCTAGCAATTAGGATGATCATGGTTGGTCACACCTTGAAATTCTACATCACAACCCTTCATCTAAAGCTTTTGGATGAACTTAAGTGGAGACGTCTTAGAGGTAGAGAACATGCAGGCTTTCAACAAGCAACAAGTCTTCAAAATCTGCAAGGAAAAGGCTTCTTCCCTTCATGGAGTCGCGAGATGAATACAAGATCTTCAAAGAAAAAGTCCTCACCACAATATCATGAATCATAATCTTCAAATTTTTTGGGAAATGGACTTTGTCCCTGTCAACGACACGAAATGTTACCTCCAGGTTCTCACTAGGTGTAAAAATCATGACTTAATGTTTATGATTAATGCTCTTAGGTTCACAGCTTAAATCAGATTCAATTAGCCTTGAAGATTTAGGTGGTTACTCAAAGTAAATTTTAGATTTAGGTTTTGCTCACTTTAGGGCTATTTTACAGGGGTTATTAATTGATTGTCCAATGAAAATTATGCCGAAACAATCAAGATCTGAAAATTACTAAAGGCTGTTAAAACTTGCATAAAAGATTGATAAATTACAGCAGTAAACAAGTTATAATAGCAGTAGGTTTCAGCCACTTAAATAGATTGCAGACAAGTGAATTTTAGGGCTAAAACAAGGAATAAAACTAGGGTTTGTGTAACTTGTTAATTCCAAAAATTTAAGAGCATATAACAGCCAACAATATCAAAATGTCCAGCCCTAAAAGCGCTGTAATACAAACCAGCTAGGGCAATTTTCCAAAAAATGATTTTTAGGTCAAAAAATGCAATGGAAACCCTAGACATCTAGGGTTTTGATGGCTGAAAATTAAATGCGAGCTGAAAAAACCTTAGATTTACTCTAAAACAAAAGTAAATAATTTGGAATTTTGATTTTATGATTGACTAGATAAGAAAAGACTAGTGCCTACCTTTTTTTGGGCATATGGGGTCAACTAAGGCTCCTCTCGAGGGAGTGTAAGTGGAAACTAGGGTGATAGTTAGGGTTGTCCACTACAAACCTTAACAAATTCTCCTAGTGCCTTACAAGCTTCAAGATATTCAAGGGGAAGATACTCCACTAGTAATTTTCCAAGGGTTTGAAGAAGGGAATTATTCAAGAAAAGAGAAAGAGAATGCACCACCAACACTAGAGAAGCACAACTACACTTTATAACCATTCATAAACAAAATCCACAACGATTAAGAGAAATCACTTACTGAATAAATTGATTTCATCGACAAAACCCTAGATCCAAGAATATCCTAGAAATTGTAAAGCATCCACACAACATCATCCTCAAGAGAGCTCTCTAGTTATCCATCCATAACAAAAAGATAGTCATAATAGTAGAAAAGTAGTGTTCTCCACAAGTTCTAGCAATGAGTTACAAATGAGAGGTGCTTCTCTATTTATATGAAGAGATCTAGCAACCCTCTCAATATAATAATAATATTCTCCTAGATTTTAGCCTAAAAGAATATAAAATACCATTATCTCTTTACAAACCCTAGAGATATGGTAAAAAATACATAAAATATCCATGATACATGAGTGAATGATTCAAGACTCAAAAGACCCTAAAAAATGCTCCCCAAATCAAGTAAACTCTCCTCAAGTGCCAAGTTGTCCTCAACATGTGGAACGACCTCCTCAAAAGCCTCAACAACCTCCTCCAAAGGCGTCCCACGAATGGTCAAAAATTCGGTGATAATCTTTTTGTGGTAGATTTTAAAAGCACCATAATTGTGTTAACTTTTGCTCGAATTTCTATTATGACCACATTTTGAAAATCCTGTGTCCATTTTACATCTAATGGTGTTGATCTGGTGGAATTCTGGGTATTTTGTTGAAAGATAACCACTCTTGACGCTGGCCGCCCTCAAAATATGTGCTAAAATCTCCTCAAGGTGTGCAACAACCTCCTCAACATCCTCCAAGAAGCACAATGCTCTATGCAAGTCATCTCAATGATCCTTGTAAGGTACAATGTCTAAAGCAAATCTCAAGGGACTTGAAGAAGTCATTGATCTCGAGGCATGTACACAAATCCAATGCAACATAAAAAGCGAGTCATGCCAAATGTGAATGCCATTAGGTAGAGAAACATCAAGTATCATCTTCTAACTTCATAATAACTCATAGAATTTATACAATTTGGCAAGTTAGGGTATTATGGGGGCATCATTAACCCCTATTTTACATGTGTCAACACCTAAGGTGTTGATCAAGGAGTAGGTGTAGTGAAAGATGGTATGGTTTGGTGGGTAACTTCATGAGTTGAATTGCACAATCATGTGAAGTTGTTTAAGATATGTAATGTTCCTAGGCCAATTTTTTTCGCTGGGAACACTAACTATTCACTGTCAATTGTTTGTTTGGATGTGTGTATGCAAGTGTTCTTATGAAGTTTTGTTTAGGGTTTGTATATTTGATTATCAAAGCACATGAACATAGATCTGAAGATGCAACACAAATAATTACAAGAGATAATAAGGAATACCAGTTATGGAACCAAACAACACAGATCTGACCTTTATTTTGATAATATAGAGAACCTGGTACAATAGATTTGCAGATCTGGAAGAATATCAAGTAAAGCCTCTGGTTGGAATAAGAGCTGCTACAAAATGCTCAAGACTGAAGATATAAGCCCCCAAGGCTAGATAACAAGCTGAAGAACAATACAAGATTAACTTCTTTCCCTCCAAGGATCAAGTCCAAACCTCCCTGGCTGAAGTTGCGCCCTCTTGGCTGGCTGTAGAAGTCCAATATTTCGGCCCTACTGTTGGAGACCTCCAAATACTCTGAAACTCTGTGGAATGATAGATCGGGGCAAGGTAAAACCCCTCCCAAAGTCTCAGACCGGAATACAAAGATCTGCTCCTCAGATGACTGAAACTCCAAACTGAACTGTGCCCTCGTGAAGACTGCAAAGACCCAATAATTCGGCCTCCAAGCTAGGAGCCTCCAAATGCTAAGCAACTGGCTGGAAATGTAGATCGAGGCTTGGCAAACCCGCTGGTGAAGTCTCTGGCTGAAATATGAAGATTTGCCCCTCCAATGGCAAGTAAACCTCTCTCCAAATACACTAGGAATGATGGCTAAGGCCCTATAGAGAAAACCCAAGTGACCAATAGTCCAAAAACCTTCTCTTACTCCTAGATCGAATCTCTCTTCCTTCAATGGTGCGCCCTCCTTGCTGAAAAGCCCCAAGGTTACATCCTGCTTCTTCCTTGAGTGCTTGATGGTACCTGTAGTTGTTGTAGAATGGTGTGGGTGGAGTATTGCATCCTTGATACCAAGCTTGGATTAAGTGAGGTGGTATCTTTCACCACTGAGTTGACCTCTAGGGTTTGTATTCTCAAAAGCCTCAAAACTGTTGTGCTCTAGAGCCCAAAAGCAAAATGCAATAATAATCTAAAGGTGAGTGAGAAGCGTGCCCTTCCTCTCTTTTATACCTCAATTCTGTTTCTCTGTTGAGTTAGTTAACCCCTAGGGTTAATCCTAGCTTACCTTCACGTGCCCTTTTCTTTCACTTAGTTACTTTTCCTTTTCAAAGTCAACTTAATATTATAACGTTGAGCTTAGTTGATGGATTTAAGCTGACTTTCTCCCCATAGTGCATGAGACTATAGTCTAGTAGGGACAACTAGACTACTGAGTCTCTCCAACCCTCTTCATCAAGAGGTTGGGGACATTATAGTCTCCCTTGCTAGAAATTGCTTGCCCACAAGCAATTCTGAACCTGTCCCTTGTAGCACCTGTTCACTTTCCCAAGTAGCATCCTCAATAGGTAAGTTCTTCCATTTTGCTAAATATTCCTTGATGCTTCTCCTCCTTAGCTTATTTTCTTGAACTTCTAGTACCTCTTCTGGTATCAATATAAATTGCCCTTCTTCATCTAAGGGTGGCAGTTCTTCAATAGGGGTGATGTGTTGGCCTATGGCTCTCTTCAAGCACGACACATGGAAAACATTGTGTATTTTGCTGCCTTGTGGAAGATCAAGCTCATATGCCACGACCCCTACCTTTCTGTTGACCCTGTAGGGTCCAAAGAAGCGGGGTTGGAGCTTTTCTGCTCCACTTCTCTTGATGGATGCCTGTATGTACGGTTGGAGCCTCAAGTAAACCAAATCACCAACCTCAAATGTGTGCTCCACCCTGTGCTTGTTTGCCTGAACCTTTTGTTGATTTTGTGCCCTTTGCAGGTGGTCCTTCAGTTCTCTGAGTATATCTTGACTCTGCTGAATCCAATCCTGAACCATAGGGGCCCTGCTGTCACCAAAGACGATCTCTACAAAGGAGAGGGGATCATAACTATACAAGGCTCTGAATGGTGTCATACCAATAGACATATGATGAGTGATGTTGTAGCAATATTCTCCCAAATGAAGCCACCTAACCCATGCCTTCTGCTGCCCTGATACATAATTTCGGAGGTAGCCTTCCACCCACTTGTTGACTATTTCTGTTTGACCATCAGTTTGAGGATGGTAGTTGGTGCTAGGGGTTACGACTGTATCTACCAACCTGAATAATTCCTGCCAAAAGGTGCTCATGAATCGGCTATCCCTGTCACTCACAATGGTCTTGGGAAAACCATGTAATCTGAAAACCTCCTTGAAGAACAAATCTGCGACCTGTGCTGCATTGAAGTCTGTGGCAATGGAGAAAAAATGTGCAAACTTGGTTAACCTGTCCACCACCACAAAAATACAATCTTTGCCCTGTGCTGAAGTCCATAGATACGCTTTCCCATTTGTGCTCCGGGATGGGTAGTGGTTGTAATAATCAGGCTGGTGGGTGTGCTCATCCTTGTTTACCTGACAAGTAGTGCATTCCTTGATGTGGCGCATCACATCTTCCTTCAAACCTTTCCAGGAGAATCTTTCCCTTATCTGCCGGTATGTTTTGACGAATCCTTGATGTCCTGCCATTGGTGAATCATGGCATGCTTGTAGTACCTTGGCCTTAAAGGTTGACTCAGGGACCAAGAAAATTCGGCCCTTGTAGTAGATGATGTCATCCATGATTCCGAAGTTGTCATCCTGTACCTGTCCATCCATTAATTGACATGCAAATTGGTTCTTTTGAGTATTCCACCAAAAGGTGGGCCTTCCAGTCAATTGAGATATCGGTCATAGCATAAACCGATGGCCTCTTGGATAATGCATCTGCCATTACATTATTCTTCCCTTTGATGAACTCAATGTCAAAATCAAAAGCCTGTATCTTGCTAACCCACTTCTGCTGCCTCTCATTTAAGTCCTTTTGATCCAAAATGTACTTAAGACTGTTGTGATCTGTCCTCACCACAAATTTCGCTCCTACCAAATATTGCCTGAACTTAGCCAATGAGTGCATGATGGCCAACATCTCTTTGTCATAGATGGTATAAAGAAGCTTAGGACCCCTCAGTTTTCGACTTTCATAGACAATAGGGTGCCTATTCTGCATAAGCACTGCTCCAATGCCCTCCCCGGAGGCATCACACTCCACTGTGAAGGGTTGTGTGAAATATGGTAGAGCCAAGACTGGGCACGTACTCCTTACCTTTTTCATTTTGTCAAAAGTCAACTGTGCCTTTGGGCTCCATCTGAATGCTCCCTTCGTGGTCAAATCGGTCAAAGGTGCACAAAGCTGTGAGAAGCCTTTGACAAACCTCCTGTAATAGCTACATATGCCAAGAAACCCCTTCAATTCTGTGAGGGTCTTAGTTGTGGGCCAGTCAAGTATAGCTTGTATCTTCTCTTGTACCTATACCCCCTTTACCCCATTGATGTGTCCCAAATAGAGGACCTCTGTCATTCCAAATTCACATTTGGATTCCTTAGCATACAAGGACTGCCCCTCAATGATGGCCAGAAACTGTTCTACATGCTGAATATGCTCCTCCCAAGTCTTGCTATAGATCAACAAGTCATGAAAGAATACTAAGAGGAACTTCCTTAATTGCTTGTTGAAGACATGTTTCATGCAAGATTGGAAGGTGGCTAGCGCATTAGTCAGCCCAAATGGCATCACTAAGAACTCATAGTGATTGTAGTGACATCTGAAAGTAGTTTTGGGCACATCCTGCTCCCTCATCTTGATTTGATGATAGCCAGAGCGTAAGTCAATCTTTGTGAAGTAAACCGCCCCATGAAGCTCATCCAATAGCTCATCAATCCTCGGAATGGGGTACCTGTTCTTAATTGTCTTCTTGTTCAACGCCTTGTAATCAATGCACATGTGCATGGTCCCATCCTTCTTTTTTACTAGCATCACTGAAGATGCAAAGGGGTTGGAACTCGGCCTAATGTGGCCCATGTCTAGTAGTTCTTTGATATCCTTCTCGATTTCATCTTTGTATTTCTTTGGGTGTTTGTAGGGAGTGGCGATGACAGGTTTCTCTCCCTCTTCCAACTCTATGATATGCTCAAACCCCCTATCTGGTGGTGCTCCTGGTGGAATGGGTCCAAAGACTTTGTTGTGCTTGTTAATGATCCTCTGAATTTCTAGTGAGTAATGAGTCTCCCCTTTCTTATCCACCCGTACTGATATTCTACATTCGACAGCATATGCAATGTCTTCTCTTTTGAAAATGGCCTCCATGCACTTTGCTGTAGCCACCCTAGGTGTGTTTCCTGTCATGCCCCTAAGAACCACTTTTTTCCCATTTTCCTTGGTGAAGGACATCTCCATGGTCTTGTAGTTGGTAGTGATTGGCCCCAACGTACTAAGCCACTGAACCGCAAGGATGATATTAGTGTCTGGAAGGTCCATCACGCAGAAGTCTTGTGCCAAATCATGTCTGCCTTATGTAAGCTTCATTCCTGGAATATATCCGTCACAGGGCATAGTGCGCCCCCCTGCTACTTCCACCCTGAATCCTTCAAATTTAACAGTGGGTATGTGTCTCCTTTGTAGTAGGGTTGAATCAATGAAGTTGTGTGAAGCACCCCATCAATGAGAACATAAACTTTTTGCCCCTGTAACACTCCTTTCATCCTGAAGGTGTTGAATTTGGGTACTTCACTGATGGATGCCAATGTGACCTTCTCATCTGTTGCAAGGCTGTGACTTGCATCTTCATCATCTGCATTTTCGATGGTGTCTGCCTCTATGTTTTGTAGGTGGCCGAAACCTTCATCTTCCTCATTATCAGAAGTTACTTCAATGTAGTGTGCCTTTCCTCTGCCCATACATTTGTGGGTTGGATCCCAAGGTTCTTTGCACGTATAGCACAACTTCTTCCTCCTCAGTTCCCTTCTAGTGTTTTCATCCATTCTATCCCTTCCATTGTCAAACCCCCTTTGGTCTTTTTATCCCCCACTTTTAGGGATAACTAGGAGATCATGTCTAGAGGCCCATAGGTCCTACACATGGAGTACCGAGAGAAGGATTGACTTTAGCATGGCCCTGGAGGGCCCACCTTTTCTTTCTTCCAGCATCTTTATCTTGTCAGCAGCAGCAACATCCATCACCATTGACTTGGTCTTGTGTCAGAGATGGTTCTTGCTCCATGGTGTAATTAGTCCGAGTATCATGGTATGTGTCACTTTGATCATCAAAACCCTTAAATATGTGCATTTGATTCCTTTTGTTTCTAACAAATGCTTGGATCTTACACTTGCCCACTTGACCATGTCTGGGGGATTGACATGGTGCCCTAGTAAGCCTGTGTCCTTAGGTTTCGATTTGCCACGGGGGGATTTCTGAAAAGCCATCGTCCACTCCCTTCATAGCACCACTTTTCCATCTTGCTTCCCGCTCACCTATCCCATTCCACTTGTTCGGGCACAGGGTTGACCTATTTTAGGGATTGCACCTTATCTCGTGGGAAGAAGGGGCTAAAGGCCCAGAAGGTAAAAGCAAGCTGGTAAAAGATAAAAGCCTAAGAATAAAACCTCGAGATGCTTCGCCCAGGGATCCTCGAGAAAGCAATAAAAGTCTTCTTAGCAAGAAACAAGAGGGATCCGAAAAAATAATAAAACAAGAACTGATCAGAGGATAGGGGGTCTCATCACGAGCCAGCCTATTAGGTCCATGGGTACCTAGCAGTATGACATTACCACCAGCTAGTTATCACGCCAGGGTAATGATTCTTGGTTGCATGGCCAAGGGCAGTGTCCATGGAGGGTAATGACTCATTTCTGTGAAAGTATTTGTGGGTAATGCTGTCACCACTGGTCACCATGCCAGGGCAGTGTCCCCTGATTAGCCCTTGAAGAAAAAAGGTAATAAAGAATAAAAGAATAAAAGAATAAAGAATAAAAGGCATGGATGGGCTTGGAAAATTTGCATCTAGGACAGGTACAACTCGCCTTCTACAAAGGTACCCACAGGTAAAACTTTGCATCCTTTGCCCTCATTGCACCCACCTGCTTGGACATCCCTTGACCACATCACCCACTTACATGGCTTGGATGAGGTCTCTTCCATAAACTTTTCTTTTCCAGTGGACACTAGCCCAATAGGACGCCTTGCTTTCTCTTCAAACTTGTATTGCAGGCTTGTGTAAACATCTTTGAGCTTTTGACTGATGTATTAGGGATTTGATGCACATGTTTAATAATATTGATGATGAGATGTGATTGACATTGCTATGATCCCTGTGATTTATGAGCCCATGGAGGGTATAGCTGTTGATGTGCAGGATCATACCCGACGGACAGGTACCATTTGGACCGGTACACATGGGGAGATGATAAGTTCAGACCTCCATGGGGCTAAAGAGCCCACCAGGTGGATGTTGATACCCCATCAGGGGGGCAGAGATAGGACAGAGATGGATTAGGGGCTTTGCACCGGAGAAGAGGAGGACGTCCCACTAGAGGCACCTTGGCAAAGCTTGACCTAGGGGGATTGGCCCTTTTTCAGAGGAACGTTGGCCTTGGAAGGCCTAGGACGTCACCCATGATGATCATGACATCATCCAGCCTTGTGGAAGTCTTGGGAGGCAGATTTGGCAGTGTTGGCACATGTGGTAGGTTGGAGAAGCCCAAGGAGGGCTAACGTTTTCCTCTAGGATGCTCCATTTGCCCTAGAAGGGGCTAACGTCTCCCTGAAAGGGGCATGACGTCTCTCTTTAGCTTGATTAGATTTTAATTTTGAACATTTAATGTAAAGCAATATGATTTTGGTATTTTGGCCTTGTCGGTCTTTTTCATGACCTAATTGTAAAATTAGGCCATGGTATTGTATAAATGAAGGATTTTCACCTTCATTTTTTCATCATCTCACACTCACTCATTATTGGAGGTCTGAAATTTGTGCCCTCTCTTGGGTTATTGGCTGAAATTGTGAGGCGCACTTGTTGAAGGAAGACTTTCTTGGCATATTTTGGCATTTCTCTTGGTGGAAGGTGTTACAACTAGGGTTTGCTATGCTTTTCTTGGTGATATGTAAGTGAATTTATGCAAAACTTCTTGATTGAATGGTTGTATTGTTATTTCTTGCATATGGTGTTATAAATTTGCTGAATAAACCCTAGGTGACAAGCACACATCATTGGTCCTTGTCTCATGTCCCCATTAAGAGATTTTTCAGCCATTGTTTGAAGAGGGGGGAGCCTAGCCGTAGCTACACTCTTCTTTTCTCTTCTTTTTGCTAGCCGTTTCCTTTCCTGAGCTAAGAAGGAGAAGACGTCCCAAGGCCTAGTTCCCCTACACCTTGAGAATCGTTTTTCCCCTAGGGTTTGCTGGTGAAGCCTTGCTGTAGCAACACATTGCCTTCCAAACCCTTTTGTCTTGGTTTTATGCTATTTTCTCAACTAGTCGTCATTGCCATTGAGTTAAGGAAGGAGGAGAGAGCACCGAGGCCTAGTTCCCCTACACCAAGGTGAGCCTCTCTCCCCTAGGGTTTTGATTTTGAGGCCTTGCTTTAGCAACACTTCAAAACTTCTCCTTCCAATCCTTAGCCATACTATCCTTTGATCCTTTAGCTCTTGCATCCTTCACTTTTGACTCCATTAACCCTAAGGCACTGATCTAAAGACCTCTTGTTTAAAGTGAACTTGATCACAACAACTCTCAAAACTTTGAATCAAACCCTAACTACTAACCCTAACTTATAAATTAACCCTAACTAACCTAGTGTTGCCGTCATCCCTTGCTATAATATCATTTGTGCAGCTAACCTTCTCCTTATAAGCAATTGAATGGTGGTTTTAAGGTATTAATTGAATAAAGCGTTGATTTGTTACATTGAATGCCATATTGTTTTAGCATTTATTGAAGAAGTGACATATTTATCATTGCTATTTTATAAACATTGACTTTGTCAATATTTATTATCCAATTGCTTATATGTGTATCAAATAGTCATTGATTTATATGAAGTACTAACCCATTGAGCAGGCTTGCATATATCAGTCTCTTGTTGCTTTGTCTCAGGCAGGTGCATCTTTCTTTTCTGGGTTATACTTTATTATTGGCTGTTAGTCGGACTATCTTCTCGGTGGTGACTTGTGAGGGGGAAAACTTATCCTTGTCTTATAACCTTTTGCCTTCTCAAAACCCCAGGTCACTAGGGACGTCTCCCCTGGGCCTTACCACCCTAAATAGAAAGAACCATCCCATTGAGGTGACATTGGGTGGGATCTGTTCCAGTTACACTAGTTTGTCTCTTCAATCTCTAGCCTTTTATCCTTGCTACACACCGCGCGATAACATTTTGGCGTCGTTGCCGGGGAACACTGAGTCAAACCTTCCTCAAGATGACACTTTTCGGTAAGCCTTGCCTCTAGAGTTTTTATCTTACAAGCTTATCAGGCGACTCCACCTTGGGTGTTTTCCCTTATCTTTTGGTAGTTACAGGCAAACTATCTGGCGACTCCACAAGCTGCAAGGAGGTACAATAATCCTCCACTATCCTTCAGAAGAAAGCCTCCCCGAAGCTCCCTTGTTGTAAATACACTTTTTCGAGGTAATCTTCCTTTAAAAACCATGTCTAGCTCTCATACCGCTACAATGAACCCAACTAACAACCAAAGACAATGGTCATCTACTCTTTTCAGACCACTAGACATGTCAGCCATACCAAGCTACCATAGGCAAATGCCACCTAAGTATGAAAAGTGGTTGCCTAAGTTTACTGGTACTGATGCAATCAGTGTCGAAGAGCACATGAGCAACTTTTGGGCATTCTTTCAACTTCACCCCGTTAGCGATGATGTTGAAGACTTGGTCATGAAGCTGTTCTCTGCTACCCTCTTTGATGCCCCAAGGCGTTGGTACTTGAGCCTTCCCGATGGTGGTATTAAAACCATCGACAAACTAGAAGAAGCCTTTCTCAAGAGCTGGAGTATCAAAGAGGACCCTAACATGCTTCTTACCCGATTGAATTCCCTTTGGAAACATGAGAATGAGTCTATTTGGGAGTTCCATACTAGGTTTGAATCTTTGCTACAAAAGATCCCTACAAGCCATCATCCAAATGGTGATTACCTTGTCCACATTTATACCAAGTCTTTTAATGGCCAACTAGGGTATCTTCTCAGGGGCAAAACCCCCCAATCAATCCAAGAAGCTCAAGAGCTCGCTACTAAAATTGAGGGCAACCTCCTTTCATCTAAAATTGAGCCTTTCGCAAATCCAAGGGGGATAATGGACACCAAACCAAAGATAATCCACAATATTGAACCTACTTCAGACCTTTGTGCCAATATGGCAAAATTACAAGCTTCCATGGATGGTATCATAAAGAATCAAGAACTAATGATGAGTAGGATCATCAACTTGGAAAGGTCCCAGAGCCAAGCACCTAAGGTCCCGTACAAATGGCAATTTCAAAAGGGGAACCAATTTTAAAAACCAAAGAATGAGCAAGAAGTTCCAAACACCTTAGCCCCTACAAACGTTGTGGATGAAAACCCTTGGTGCTTGGAATGTAGTGAAGCACATTGGGAACATGAATGTCCTTACAGTAACAATGGCCATCAACAAGTGAACAATATTGGCCACCTCATGGAAGGCTCTCAAATAAATATCACCGTTGCAAAGCATCAAGAGGGCATGAAAGAAGCTACTAGATTGGCAAGAATGGCAGTAATAAACAACCTAGACCAGGAATCAAAAGAAAAATTGAAGAAATAAGAGTTCCAGGTGTATAGAAGAAAGAAACTGAGCCAATCTACCGTTGAACAAACAAAATCCCCATCCTTGGATGTGCTCCTTCTTAAAACATCCAAGACTGAAAGGGTGGACTTGAATTTTGACTTCGAAGGGGCATTGTTCAAGATGCATGTAACTATCCCTTTGAAAGAAGTCATTAAGGTGCCATCTCTTAAAGAACGTTTTGACAATTTCTTTCAAGGATCAGATGGACCCATGGACCCTCCTATCATGTTGCAAGCTGATCACTTTAGGGTCCAGTATGACGAACATCCCCCTTTCTTCATAACCTTGATAATGAATAATAAGAGCCTCAACAACTGCATGCTGGATACAAGGGCCAGTGCCAACATGATGTCCTGCAAGGTCATGCAATAATTAGGGTTGAAAGTCACACGACCTTATAGGAATGTGTGTGGATTTGAGTCTAAAGCCATACCAACACATGGGGTACTTGAGAATGTCCAAACTTTCCTTAAAGATTTCCCTGAAAAGGTCATCCACATGGACATAGTGGTCGTAGACGTCCCAGATGTGTGGGGGATGTTATTGTCTCGGAAGTTTGCCTTTGAATTGGGGGGTACTCTTGAGATGGACCTCACTTATGTGAATATACCCTTGAACGATGGAACTATTGGTTGTCTCCAGAATGTGCCTGTGACTACCATTCATGTGAAAGAGCCTAATGTTTCCAATAACGATGACAAGGCGCATGATGAGATCATACAAACTCTTCATAAGTATTCTCCAGAAGATATGCCTTTTGCGATAGAAGAAGAATTTGATTAGATTAAATGGCCCAAGAAAGAGGAATACCAACAACTCTTGGACAAGTTCAAAAGCAAGGAAGCCGGGACTGTGAATATACTAAAGAAAGCAGAAGATGATGTACAGATCCGTCCATCCCAGCAGGTGTTAATGTTTATGCCATTATTATAGTTCTTTGCATTTCAATAGATAAGAGCATAATAAGAACAAGCTCACTGAGAAATACACATTCACAAGTGACACAACATTTATCCTGTGAAACCCTCTAGGGGAAGAAAACCCAGCAAAAACTTCCTTATCATAAATAGCTTATACAATGTTCAAGAGATAACTCAAACCAATACAGAAAGTCCTCCCCAAGAGATGCGCCACCCTTCTTCTCCTCTCTCCAACTTGTAATTGCAGCTTGCCTCATAAGAGAATGAGCAAGTGAGTTGTATGTTAGAAGTGAGGCGCTAGCCTCTTATTTATATCAAACTGGCACGTGTGAAAGGTCAGAATTTGGCAGGGCCGACCTCTTACTCTGGGTGGGTAAACCCACCTTTAATTAATTATGGGTCTTCCATTATAACTGTTGGGGCCGACTTCTTATTCTGCACTTTGTAATTGTCCGATGACCAATCCGCAAAAGGAGATTTGGTCCTTATACAATTACTGACATGATTAATCCTCAATGGGGATTAATCTAATAACAATAATAATAATAATGACCCGATTAATCCGCAATGGGGATTTAATCCAATAATAAAATAATAATAAGAATGCTCTTTGCAGTTACATTATTTCAACACTCCCCCTTAACAAGAAGGGTATTCTTCATCAACATCAGGCGAGAGAGGTCTGCATCATCAGTGGCATCTGGAGGACAGTATCGTCAATATCATCTTGA
>ML778603.1:548273-558751 GCA_009831015.1 Picea engelmannii | reverse complement strand
CAGTAATATTACTACTGTATGTGGATGACTTATTCTTAACTGGAGAAGAAAAGCTCATCACTGAATGTAAACAAAGACTTGCCGCAGAATTTGAAATGAAAGACCTTGGTCTAATGCATTACTTCTTAGGCCTTGAGGTATGGTAGAGTCCAGAAAGAATCTTCCTTAACTAGGGGAAGTACACGGTTGAAATCTTAAAGAGATTCGACATGCTAGAATGAAAGTCCATGAATACTCCCATGGAAGCAAAGCTGAAGCTGCTGGTCGATACTTCGTCAGATTTGATAGATGCCACACTGTACAGACAGATTATTGGATCGCTGATGTACCTGACGAAGACCAGACCAGACATCTGTTTTGCAGTGAACACCTTGAGTTAGTTTCTGATAGAGCCCAGACGTGTTCATCTAGTGGCTGCAAAACATGTGATGAGGTACCTTAAAGGTACAATGGATTATGGTCTCAGCTATGATGGAGATCATGACTTCTCATTGAGTGGATATACTGATGCAGATTGGGCACGAAGCGTTGTTGACAGAAAAAGCACTTCCAGATGTTGTTTCAGTTTGGAATCAACTATGATCTCGTGGCAGTGTAGGAAACAATCCAGTATTGCTCTCAGCACAGCGGAAGCAGAGTACATTGCCGCATGTTCTGCTAGCTGCGAAGTTATATGGCTTCAAAAGTTGCTGACAGGCCTATTTGATTTGGAGATGAGAGCAACCGCGATTCTATGTCACAATCAAAGTTGTATAAAGATGACAGAGAACCCTGTATTCCACGACAGGTCGAAGCACATAGAGATTCGCTATCATTTCATCCGCAACATGGTACAGAGAGGAGCCTTGAAGCTCCAGTACATTAGCACGGATGAACAGGTTGCTGATGTGTTGACTAAGCCTCTATCTCGTGTAAAGTTTGAACACTTTCGAGATAAGCTTGGTATTGTCCGAAAGGACCCTCCCTGAAAGGGGGAGTAGATGTATCCCTTGCTTCTAACCTCGTTGTTAGACGTAAAGCAAGATGAGTCATGCTTCTGACCTCGCTGTTAGACGTAAAGCATGACGCTGTGTGATCCTTGCTTCTGACCTCGCTGTTAGACGTAAAGCAAGATGAGTCATGCTTCTGACCTTGTTGTTAGACGTAAAGCATGACGCTGTGTGATCCTTGCTTCTGACCTCATTGTTAGACGTAAAGCAAGATGAGTCATGCTTTTGACCTCGCTGTTAGACGTAAAGCAAGATGAGTCATGCTTCTGATCTCGTTGTTAGACGTAAAGCATGATGATTCCTCGCCTCTGACCTCGTTGTTAGACGTAAAGCGGGATGTTGATGTGTTCCTTGCTTCTGACCTCGTTGTTAGACGTAAAGCAAGATGAGTTATGCTTCTTGTTAGCGTCAGAAGTCACTCCTGGATTGCACCAGGAGCAGAGCTCGACACCCATCAGTTTAATGTCACGATTTGTTTATAAAAGAATGATCAAATGGAAGTAAACTCAGAACAATATCGTCTCAACTCTGAAACTAGGCCAGGCATGCATGGGCGAGTGAGGTCTTAGATAAACTTCAAACAGTGAGTTGTAATAAGGATGAGTAGGGGGAAGACTTTATAAGAAGAGTGCAGGGGTCTGTTATAACATCAGGTTCCTAACAGACTATGAGAGAAAGCATCTAAAGGCAAAATCCTCTTACATCCAAATGCAGAAAATTAGGGAATACAATAATGCAACGATAAATCTCTTATCAAAGCATAACTGCAATAATTCATGTGAATCAGTCGATCATGAACTCCTTGGTATAAGACGAAAACATAGACGGAGTAGGAAAACTGTTTGTCATAAAACAAGAAATCTCAAACACAGATGCACAACCATAGAACTAGAAGGTTCATTAAAACTTTACAGTCGAGAGCTTTGCTCTACCATCGATGCTTACAAAATACCAAGACTCAGTCTATATACTCAGGAAAATTCACCTCATAGAGGCATGTTCAGTCACCCAAGGCTTGATGTCTCTTCAGTCAAACTCGTACTGATATATTTCTTTAAGGAGGGTAGCTGAGCCATTAAGTGCTGGACCGGCGTGCGTAGACTTCTCTGTCGAGTTGAGGACTTCGACATGGCGTCTTTGAGCAAATCGATACACAAGACTTCTTCGGGCAGACGGCTTGCCAGACCGTCCATCCCCTCACTTAATTAATGAAAGGAGGTTTCAACCACCCACTCTTGCCTTTATTTACTTCAATGCTAGACACAATATGGAGATCGGATCCGAAGGAGCCTGGAGATCGCGACGATCCTCTCCGTAACTGAACTCGGCGCTTTGGCCTTCTTTACGCAGCTCCTCTCTTTTTCCAAGTGACCACAGACTGTGACCATGTGCCTACTCCCAAGGCGCTTTTCGGCGTTGGCGAATATGAAGAGGCTGATCCTTGCTGATCGAAATCGCGATGAGCGATATGCTGAGACGACTCAATCTGGTGCCACGCGTCCCTTTGAGATCTGACAGTCTTGAACTCACCTGACGCTGCTGTGGGCCCGAGTTCGGGGATTTCCCGGCATCTCGCGCATCGGAACATAACGGAGCTGCTTTTTGCGTCTTGGAGTCGCGATGGGCGAAACGCCGAGATGGCTCAGTTTGCCACCAGGTGTCCCCTTTGAATGGACAGCTGAAAATGCTTCATGACGTCGCGGGCTCCAGTTTCGGCGCTGTCGGGGTTCGAGGTTTCGCGATTCTTAAAGACGTAAAACCTTCGCCCCACGAACTCCCGAATGTCGAAACGCTGATGCGGCCAAACCTTGCGCCACGCGTCCTTCGGGATGAGCGGCTGTCATCCATTTCTGAATATGCTATGGGTGTTATCAAATGCGTTAACCTTGGCACAGTTTTGCTAATCGCGATTTCCCGCCCGACGCTGATCGGATTCCTTGGATGCATCCTGAACGTTGAAATTGGAACACTCGCTCGTTTGACTTGGGCCCGAAACGGATTTCTTCTGTGTGCTGCGCTTGGGTACTTATCGTGCAATCCTGCAGACCTGTGTACCTTTGTGCCCCGATACCACAATTGTTGTTAACGTTAGGCTCCATGGGGGATAGAGTCGTCCCCGCGATGCTCTAAGAACTCATTTTGCAATTTCAGTGCCTTGCTGAAGGGCTATGGGGTCATTATTAAACCGAAAAATAGAAAACGAAAACAAACAAAGAAACAAAAGGACAATATTTACAAACAAAGGAGCCATCTGAAACTCAAACAAAACATTTCTTCAGAAAATGTCCATCTACTGGGCTGCTGAAAACTTCTTCACCTTCCAATCCTTGCAACCTGTACGTGTTATTCGAGAAAGTCTCAGAGATCTTGAAAGGCCCGATCCACAGGGCTTCAAATTTGCTATGTTTGCCCTTATCCTGCTTAGGAGCATCCCATTTCAGCACCAGGTCTCCTATCTGGAATCGCTCCTTCTTGGCCTTCTTATCGAAAACCTGCTTGATCTTTTGCTGATGGTCCCGAATTCTGTCCACTGTCTACTCCCTAGCCTGCTGGACCTCCACTAGCTGATGAATCCTCCTGATCATGTCATCAGGCTCCTCCTGATAGTCCTGGAGGAATTTTGCTACAGGAATGGCTAACTGAGAGGGGAAAACAGTGTCTGCTCCATAGACTAATTGGAAAGGAGAGACGCCAATAGATCTCTTCGTGGTCACTCGGTTTGCCCATAGAGCAAATTTTAATCTGGAATGCCAGGCCTTCTTGTTGTCTTCCAATAGCCTTTTGATGATCCTTATCAGGCTTTTGTTGGAGGATTCTGCTAAACCGTTGCCCTGTGGATAATATGGGGTGGAGTGAATCAACTTGATTCTGAACTGCTCGCAGAACTTGGCCAACGGCTCGGATCCGAAAGCGGCTGCGTTATCAATGACAATTTTACTCGGGCAGCCGAATCTCGTGATGAGGTCCTCCAGGAATCCAATGATTACCTTGTGGGAAGCACTCCTGGTAGGGATAGCTTCAATCCACTTGGTAAAGAAATCTGTAGCAGTCAAGATCCACCTGTGCTGCCCACTAGAAGCAGGGTGAATTTCTCCAATGAAATCTAGGCCCCACTGTTGGAAAGGTCCTGAAACCGCCACCGGATTTAACGGCAGAGACTTGAGCTGCTGCTTTCCTGCAAATTTTTGACATTTGATGCAGGCTTTGACCCTTTTGCAGACGTCTGTGAACACGGTAGGCCAGTAGTACCCAGCCCTGAGGATTTTGTGGGCTGTGGCTTTCTAGAAATGGTGCCCTCCACAAAGGCCGCTATGAAATTCGGCCACGATCATTTCGACCTCTTGTGGACTCGTGCATTTTAAAAGCACCCCCAGGGGGCCTTTCCAATATAACATTTGATCGATCAGGCAGTATCTGACCGCCTTTAGCTTCAGAGCTCTTGCTTTGTTCCTTTGCAGGCCGTCTGGGGGTCGCAATTCTTGCAGAAAGCATATGACATCCTTATACCAAGGACATCGAGCTAATGGGGGTTCTCTTTGAGGGTCCATTTCAAACAACCGACTTTATGGAATCCCTGAGCATTCGTTTATGAAACCTACCCCAAGAGCCTGGTAGTTTGCTTCAGCCAACAACTTGGCTAAACCTTGGCCTTTGATCAATTTGGTGGGCCTTATTTCCAGGTTGAATTCCAGGATTTTGGCTATCCATTTATTCCTTCGTCTGTCTATGTCAGACTGAATAAGAATGTCTTTAACAGCAGCCGAGGGGACATAGGCAATGATCTTTGACTGCAGGACGTAGGTTCTAAAAGCTTTCAGAGCTTTTACTAGAGCATAGGCCCGCTTCTCCATAGCGTCATACCTGACTTCGGCATCCCTCAATGCTCGGCTGAAATAAGCAATAGGCAGTTCTAGCCCAATGTTGTTTGTCTGTAATAGAACAACAATTACTGTGGCAGGGGAGGCAAAGGAGAAAATAAGGAAATCTTTTGAGTAGTCGGGACTGATAAGCACAGGAGCTTCAGTCAGGGCCTTCTTGATTTGCTCAAAGGAATGTCGCGATTGAGGGGTCCACCTTACTTCATTTCCTTTCTTTAACATGGTTGTTATAAGCTTTACCTCCTCAGCAAAGTTAGGCACAAACCTCCTTAGAAAATTAATTTTACCGAGGAAAGATTGGACCTCCTTCTTGGACCTCGGGATCGATAAGGCTTGTATCGCCTCAACTCTGTCGGGGTCAATTCTGACTCCTTCCACTGATACGATGTGGCCTAGTAACTTTCCCTCCTGCATGGCGAACAGAGATTTCTTGGGGTTTAAAGAGATGCCATAATTTCTGCATTTCAGGAAAACCTTCCTGAGATGATGACAGTGTTCTTTATCAGATTTTGAAAACACTGTGATGTCATCCAGATAAACGACCATAAATTTATCCCTTTCCCCAACAAAAGCTATGTCCATGGCACGCTGAAACGTTGCCCCTGCATTCATTAATCCAAACGACATCTTGGCATACATGAATGTGCCCCATGGAGTGGTGAATGCTGTCTTTTCCCTGTCCTCAGGTAGAACGAAGACTTGATTGTAGCCAGAGAAACCATCAATCATGGACATCCTGGAAGCTCCTGTTACTCTCTGCAGTATATGTTCCATCTTTGGTAAGGGGTAGTTATCCTTTCGTGAGCTCCTGTTCAGGTTTCTGAAGTCCACACAGAGTCGGATCTCTCCATTCTTTTTCCTTACTGGCACCAAGTTGGGTACCCACTTTGAATATCTCAGAGGCACAATGATCTGAGCTTGAAGCAACTTCTTCACTTCCCTCTCCATGATAGGCAACAACATAGGATTGATTTGTCTCAGCTTTTGCCTAAATGGCTTTGCCTCCTCTTTTAATGGGATTTTATGCTCGATGATAGAGGTGTCATAGGTCCAGGCAAACACATCAACAAATTCCCTCAAAAGCCCAATGTATTTGGACCTCTGCTCCTTTGTCAGACTTTTTGACAATTTGACAAATTTGGGCTCACTCTCGGTCCCAATGTTGCACTGAATAGTACCAGTATCATCCTCTGAGGTCTCACCTTTTAATGACACATCATTTCTGTCAAAAAGCCTTTCCAAAGGGACCGGTCCCCTTGGAATATGATTGTTGGGCAGCTGCACAATGTTACGCTCAACAATCTTATTCAGAAAATTACCCCCACCAAACTTTTCTTCAGATACAGAGTCTTGGTCGATATGCATCTCTGAGAATTCTTCGACAGTCTCCAAGAACTTTTTGATCTCGAGATCATCCTCAAATACCTTCCAATGTTTGACGTTGTCAGGTATGGAGGGCCTGTATTTTACTTCCACATCATATCTGAATTTAGGCGGCAAGGGTACTTAGAAATTACTTGCTGATGTAGCCAGGGAATCTGCCATTGTGTTCTCCTCTCTTGGGATGAGAGAAATGTTAAATGCTGAGAAGAAATTGTCAACTAGATCCCACACCTCATTTCTGTAGCTTCTGAGTTGGGGATGCTTAGCCTGATAGGCGTTTCTGATCTGTTGGATCACCAACTCTGCATCTCCGAACACTGCTACCTCCTGAATTCCCATTTCCCTTGCGGCTCTTAACCCCAGCACAAGAGCTTCATACTCTGCCACATTGTTGGTAGCTTCAAATTCCAGTTTGTACGACAGAGACATGGTTTCCTGAGCTGGTGATACAAAAAACACCCCAGCACCCGCACCTTCCCTGGAAGAGGCTCCATCAAAGAACATTTTCCAGACGGGGGTGATGGAGGGAGGAAGTTTAGGGGAAATGGTGGGCTGCTTTCTGAGTTTGAGAGGAGGCTTGGGGGCATGGGTGAGTTGTAGTAAACTGGAGCCTAAATCAGTGTCCAAGGCAAAGATGGGATGATTGGTAGGGTTGGCTTCATCGCTGATTATATAGGCCATTTGGGCTTCTCTGTACAACCTTCTATGCTCTCCTCCAAACACTGGGATAGTAGCATATGTGAGGTCCACTTGCAAGGTTCCCCCCAGTCTTTTTATCCAAGATCTTGATAACAACATACCGAACTTGGGGGGGACATCAACCACTACAATATCCATGACCACACTTTTCATGGGTAGCTGAAACAAGGTCACGACCAGGTCTTTGATAACTCCTAGACATTGAACTTTTCTGGAGTCGAAGGAATAGAGGTCATGATAAGCTCGAGTGACTTCTAGTCCTAACTCTTCCATGACAGTTTTGGGCATAAGGTTGTGAGAAGCCCCCGAATCCATCAAGCAATTGTGCAGTACCTTGTCATGTATGTTCAGGGAAGTGTAGAAAGGAGGGGATGAGTCATTCCTGTCTTCTATCATAGGACCTAGAATAACTGCAGGCTTTTCATCTTGCAGATTGATGGAGTCTGTGGGAAGGCTTGAGACCTCAGACTGTAAAAGCTCAGAGAAATGTTTCTTGAATCCTTCATGTCTAATCAATTCCGTCAGGGGCACAGGGTTTCTAATCTTTTGAATCTCATGCTCGAAATTAAAAGATGTAAGCTTGGGAATTTCTCTTATTTCGGGAACATGACTCTGGACTATGGGAGAGAGGGGTTGGTGTTTCTTACCTCTGTGACTGTCTGCTACTTCATTAGCAGGCTTCTCTGTCCCAGTGGACTGCTCGGGAACATCAGGTGTTACTGCCTTCTTCTGGGACCTCAGGTCATACTTGCCTTGGCGGCCACTTATCTTGTTTTCCTTGCTCAGCTCATTTAGCTGACTGTCCATGAGAGAGTCCTCATATGCCGATTGAGTGAGATGAGGAAAAGGAGGAGTGTCCCCGAAGCAATGGATTTCAGGATCCAGTTCATCTGCTTCCCCTTCTTCCCCCTCGGCCACAAAATTGTTTTGGAAAGGGGCCTGAATCTTCTGATCTTCTCTGTCTCTTCCCCTCTCTCTTTGCGCATTCGGGGGAGTAAAATTGTTTGGCTTCCTGAAACCTCCTTTGTTTTCGGCGTTCTGGGGGCCCTTGTATGCTTGCCTCCCTTTCACCCTCATTCTCTCCATCTCTGCAAACAGAGATTTCACCATCCTGGTCAACTCATCCACCTGAGGATGGGGCACCGATAGGTCAGAAGTCGAGGCTTCCGACCTCCCTTTTCTCCTGTCTGCGTCGGCCTTGTTCCTCAGTCTGTCAGCTGCTAACACATTGGATTCCACCTCTATGGCTGCATTTGAGCTAAGGTGGTGGCTCTTCTTTCTCTCAACAAAAGGCAGAAATCGGGGCCGAATGCACTAGCATACGAAATCATAGCTGAGGCTTCTGAAGGCTTTGTCTCGGCGGGGATTTTGTTATACATCTTATTAAATATTTTGGAGAATTCAGAGACAGACTCTCCTTCCATTTTCTTCAAAGACCTGAACTCTGTCATGTAATACATGAAATCCTTCCTATCTCCCCACTGCCTCAGGAAAGCACTATCTAGAGCTTCAATCCCAACAATAGACCCTGGAGCCAATCCTCTAAACCACTTCCTCACCTCACCATCCAGGCTCTGGACGAAGACTCTCATCCAGACATCTTCATTTTCAATGTTAAGGTTGTCTGCATAACTATAGAAAGCAGCCAGGTGCTCTTCAGCAGTTATGTCTCCTTCCCAAGTGAACTTAGGCATGTATTTCAAGTAATCCCCAGCAGGAAGAGGATTCATAGGATGGGGTAGAACCAAGGGAGCATATCTGGCAGCGACTATGGCATCCATTCTATTCGGAGGGGGATTAGCACCAGCCATAGGAATATTAGGTAGAGGAGAGCTGGGAGGAGAAGGAGTTCGCGAAGGGGCTACTGGGAATGAGTCCCGAAGTGGAGTGGGAAACAAGAGGGGATTTAAGGAGAACGCTAACGAGCTAAAGTCGGTAGGTGTTTTTCTTTGTGCGGGGGTGGTAAAGATAGGAGTGGGGAAATCTTCTGTGGTTTCAAGTCTGCGCCAAGGCGCAGTTTCAGGGGAGAGGGGAGTGACAAGGTCTTGTCTCTCCGGTCCCAGACCAGGAGAGGAAAACTCAACAGGAACACTCCCGAAATTTAGGAAACGGGAAACTTCAAAAACAGGTCTATCAAGAAGCCGAGGAGAAGAAAAAGGAGTTCCCACAGAAGAGTATGGTGGATTACCTGGTTCAGTGGTGGATGCTTCTTCTTCATGAGCCTTTCCCTTTTTGAGCATCGCTTTTGGATCTGTTTCCGGCGTAGCTAGAGGCAGCTGTGGATGTGACCGCGTATGTCTGCCTCTGGAAGCCACAATTAAAATAGCGGGTTCGCTCCAGTGGAGTCGTCACAATGGAGTTGCCAGGTGCACAGTAGCAATCTCAATAGTTCTGATATCTGATGCACCTTCAGAATCAACGACTCAATGTCATTTTGCCCAGGGAAAATCTTCAACTTCATCCCTGGCAACGGCGCCAGAAATGTTAGCGTCAGAAGTCACTCCTGGATTGTAGCAGGAGCAAAGCCCGACACCCATCAGTTTAATGTCACGATTTGTTTATAAAAGGATGATCAAATGGAAGTAAACTCAGAACAATATCGTCTCAACTCTGAAACTAGGCCAGGGATGCATGGGCGAGTGAGGTCTTAGATAAACTTCAAACAGTGAGTTGTAATAAGGATGAGTAGGGGGAAGACTTTATAAGAAGAGTGCAGGGGTCTGTTATAACATCAGGTTCCTAACAGGCTGTGAGAGAAAGCATCTAAAGGCAAAATCCTCTTACATCCAAATGCAGAAAACCAGGGAATACAATAATGCAACAATAAATCGTTTATCAAAGCATAACTGGAATAATTCATGCGAATCAGTCGATCATGAACTCCTTGGTATAAGACGAAAACATAGACGGAGTAGGAAAACTGTTTGTCATAAAACAAGAAATCTCAAACACAGATGCACAACCATAGAACTAGAAGGATCATTAAAACTTTACAGTCGGGAGCTTTGCTCTACCATCGATGCTTACAAAATACCAAGACTCAGTCTATATACTCAGGAAAATTCACCTCACAGAGGCGTGTTCAGTCACCCAAGGCTTGATGTCTCTTCAGTCAAACTCGTACTTATATCTTTCTTTAAGTGCCAGCTTAACTACGCATGGTTCCTGTAAGGAGGGTAGCTGAGCCATTAAGTGCTGGACCGGCGTGCGTAGACTTCTTTGTCGAGTTGAGGACTTCGACATGGCGTCTTTGAGCAAATCGATACACAAGACTTCTTCGGGCAGACGGCTTGCCAGACCCTCCATCCCCTCACTTAATGAATGAAAGGAGGTTTCAACCACCCACTCTTGCCTTTATTTACTTCAATGCTAGACACAGTATGGAGATCTGTTAAGCCCTAATATTGGCTCATTACCACTTAATTGGGGCATATTAGATTAGTAATGTTATTTTATTTATGTCGGCTTAGGCCATTAGTTGTGATTTAGATTAGTAATGTTATTTTATTTATGTCGGCTTTAGGCCATT
>ML778603.1:516741-534898 GCA_009831015.1 Picea engelmannii | reverse complement strand
AAGGGGGAGTGTTGAAATAATGTAACTGCGAAGAGCATTCTTATTATTATTTTATTATTGGATTAAATCCCCATTGCGGATTAATCATGTCATTATTATTATTATTGTTATTGGATTAATCCCCATTGATGATTAATCATGTCAGTAATTGTATAAGGACCAAATCCCCTTTTGCGGATTGGTCATCGGACAATTACAAAGTGCAGAATAAGAAGTTGGCCCCATCAGTTATTATGGAAGACCCAGAATTAATTAAAGGTGGGTTTACCCACCCAAAGTGAGAGGTCGGCCCTGTCAGTTGTGACCTTTCACATGTGCCAATCTTGTATAAATAAGAAGCTAGCGCCTCACTTCAAACATACAACTCACTTGCTCATTCTCTTATGAGGCAAGATGCAATTCCCAGTTGGAGAGAGGAGAAGAAGAGTGGCACATCTCTTGGGGAGGACTATTTGTATTGGTTTGAGTTATCTCTTGGACATTGTATAAGCTATTTATGATAAGGAAGTTTTTGCTGGGTTTTCTTCCCCTAGAGGGTTTCCCAGGATAAATGTTGTGTCTCTTGTGAATGTGTATTTCTCAGTGATCTTGTTCTTATTATGCTCTTATCTATTGAAATGCAAAGAACTATAATAATGGCATAAACATTAACAAAAGAATCATTGCAGATTCTATTAAAGATCACTTGATTCTTCAAGTGGCTTCAAAGAAGACTCCAAAATAAATGTTTGATGCCCTAACTAGATTATATGAAGGAAATAACATCAATCAGAAGATGAATCTAAGAAATCAAATCAAAAGTACAAGGATGCAGAAAGGAGAAACAATTCATGAATATTTCTCTAGAATGTCACAATTCAAAGAACAACTAGGAGCAATTGAAGATACTATAGATGAATATGAACTTATAATGACAACCCTTAATGGTCTCACAAGACCTTGGGATGCATTCATCCAAACTATTTGTGCCAGAAAGGAGAAACTACACTTTGACAATCTTTGGGAAGAATGTGTTCAAGAAGAAGCAAGAGTAGCTAACTGAGAAGCATTGCTATCAAGAGATGAATATCAAGCCCTAACTACTCATACTAAAGGAGGAAGAAAGAGGTCTTACTTCCAGAAAGAAACTCATAAGGAGCCTCACCCCCAAAACAAATTCATTCATAAAGAATCTCACCCTCCAAGGAGATTCCAGAAGTTTCAAAAAGGTCAATAAAGAGAAAAAGATTTATCATCCTACCAATGCTACCATTGTGACAAGATGGGACATATTGCTAAGAATTGTCCAGCTAGACGAGAGGAATACAAGAAGAGAAACAAGAGGCACCATGCCCATACAATTGAAGATGAAGAGCCACCCACAAAGATGATAAAAGAACAGATTGAAGACTATGTTTTAATCTATGCCCTCTCAAGATCAGTATCACCTAGTGATGACACTTGGCTCATAGACAATGTTGCTTCCAAGCACATGACAAGTCAAAGAGACTTTCTCTCTTGCCTTACAAAAAAGAAGTTTCCTCATAAACTTACACTTGGAGATGATTATCAATACCCTATCAAAGGAGTAGAAGAATCAGATTACAAACTTGATTCAGGGACCCCAATGAAGATGAAGGATGTACTATATGTACCAGTTTTGACAAAGAACTTACTTTCTATCTCAACTTTAGAGAAGAAAGGCTTCAAAGTTGCCTTCATAGATGGAGAAGTTCTTATGTGGCCCAAAGAAAAACCATGGAAGAAGCAATTGTTATTGGAAAAGAAGAAGGTGGCTTGTATAAGCTAAAGGGTCACTCGGAGGCAGCCTTGACCCATTCCATTGAGAATCCATGTGAACTTTGGCATAGAAGACTAGCTCACATCAACTACAAGGCATTACCATATGTAAGCAAGGCAGTCACAGGTGTACCAGAATTCAAGGTTGACCATGAAAGAGCGTGCAATGGATGTGCAGAAGGAAAGAACGTCAAGAACCCTTTCTCGAAGAGAGACAATAAAGCAGGAGTCTTAGAGCTCATTCACTTAAATGTATGTGGCCCAATGCCATCAACCTCCATCAGTGGGTATGTATACTATGTTTTTTTTTTTATGACTATTCTCACAAAACCTGGGTTTACTTTTTGAAATCAAAAGATGAAGTGTTCAATAAATTCAAGGAATTCAAAGCCTTGATAGAGAATCTCTCTAAAAGAAATATCAAGATACTCAGGTAAGATAATGGAGGAGAATACACCTCAAAAGATTTTGCAAATTTTTGCAAAGATGCCGAGATCAAGAGGGAGCTCACCACTCCCTACAATCCTCAACAAAATGGTGTAGCAAAAAGAAAGAACATAATTATAATGGAAGCAGTGAAGACTATGATCCATGATCAAGATCTTCCAATGCACTTATGGGCAAAAGCATAAAAACAACAATACATGTACAAAACAGATTGTCCCATAGTGCACTTGGGTTCAAGACCCCTGAAGAGATGTTTTCCAGAAAGAAGCCAGAATTAAGCGATCTCAAAATATTTGGCTGCCCAATATTTGTACACATTCCGAAAGAGAAAAGAACCAAGTTGGACCCTTCAAGAAATAAGGGAATATTTGTTGGATACTGTGAGGTATCCAAGGCCTTTGGAGTTTATATACCAGGTTACCATCATATTGAGATCAATAGGGATGTAACCTTTGATGAAGATGTAACACTCAAGAAATCAAGAAGATGCTAGCTTGAAGAAGTATATGAGGAAGAACCTGTGGCTTCCAGAGTTGTAGAACTAGTGAGGAAAGTCATAACTTCCCCTGATGAGGAGATTTTAGAAGATCATGACATAATAGAATCTCAAGAACCTCCCCAGATGACGATCTCCCACAAGAGAAAGTTAGCCTGGGCAATGGAACTTATTCAAGATGGAGAGAAGTATGGTGCCCCCAAAGGAACCATGAGACAAGTGAAGAAACCCAAGCCATTCACCAGTTATATGGATTTGATGTGTGATCTCTTAGAGAAGGATCCTACTTGCTTTGAAGAAGCTATTCAGAAGAAAGAATGGGCAGATGCCATGACAGAAGAATACCAATCCATTATAAAGAATGATGTATGGGAAATAGTTCCCAGATCGAAGAGCAAGGATGTGGTATCTTCCAAATGGATTTTCAAAATAAAACATGCTGCCGATAGAAGTATTGAGAAATATAAAGCAAGGTTTGTTGCTCGTGGCTTTTCTCAAAAGGAAGGCATTGATTATGAAGAGACGTTTGCTCCTGTAGCTAGATACACTTTAATCAGAACCATCATAGCTCTTGTAGCTAAGATGAAGTGGAAGTTACACCAGATGGACGTGAAAACAACTTTCTTGAATGGTGTCATTGAAGAAGGAGTGTATATAGAATAACGTCAAGGGTTTGAAGTTGAAGACGGGAAGACTCATGTTTTCAAGTTGAAGAAGGCTCTGTACGGATTGAAGCAAGCTCCTAGAGCTTGGTATGGAAGGATTGACAGTTTCCTGACGAGCTTGGGCTTTACTAAGAGTAAAGATGATTCTAACCTTTACTTCAAGGTTATGAATGATGAGCCTGTTATATTGTTGTTGTATGTGGATGACTTATTCTTAACTAGAGAAGAAAAGCTCATTACTAACTGTAAGAAGAAGCTCGTTGCAGAATTTGAGATGAAAGACCTTGGCCTAATGCACTATTTCTTAGGTCTTGAGGTCTGGCAAAGCCCAGAGAAGATCTTCCTTAACCAAGGGAAGTATGCAGTTGAAATACTAAAGAGATTTGATATGTTGGAGTGCAAGTCCATGAATACACCCATGGAAACAAAGTTGAAGCTCCTGGTTGACACTTTGTCAGAATTGATTGATGCTATGTTGTACAGACA
This sequence comes from Picea engelmannii, assembly GCA_009831015.1. Taxonomy (NCBI): domain Eukaryota; kingdom Viridiplantae; phylum Streptophyta; class Pinopsida; order Pinales; family Pinaceae; genus Picea; species Picea engelmannii. Next base: position 531,025 of record ML778603.1, on the reverse strand, counting down.
AATCATTGGATCGTTGATGTATCTGACGAACACCAGGCCAGATATATGTTTTGCTGTGAACACCTTGAGTCAATTTCTGGTAGAGCCTAGACGTGTTCACCTGGTTGCTGCAAAACATGTGATGAGGTACCTTAAGGGTACATTAGATTGTGGTCTCAGTTATAATGGAGATCATGACTTCAGATTGAGTGGTTATACTGATTCAGATTGGGCTGGAAGTGTCTCTGACAGAAAGAGAACTTCAGGATGTTGTTTCAGTCCGGGGTCAGCCATGATCTCATGTCAGAGTAGGAAGAAATCAAGCATTGCTCTTAGCACGACATAAGCATAATATAGTGCTGCATGTTCCATCGGTTGTGAAGCCATATGGCTTCGAAAGTTGTTGACAGGTCTATTTGATCTGGAGATGGAAGCAACCGTGATTCTATGTGATAACAAGAGTTGTATAAAGATGACAGAGAACCCTGTGTTCCATGACAAGTCAAAACACATAGAGATCTGATATCATTACATCCGTGATATGGTGCAGAGAGGAGCCATAAAGCTCCAGTATATTTAGCACGGATGAATAGGTTGTTGATGTGTTGACCAAGCCTCTAGCTCGTGTAAAGTTTGAGCACTTTCGAGATAAGCTTGGCGTAGTCTGAAAGGTCCTCGCTTGAAAGGGGGAGTAGTGTTGATTCCAGCCTAGTGCTGAAGATTTCCATCTTCGTGTTGATGTTGTTGTGATGCCAGCCTCGTGCTGAAGATTTCCAGCTTTGTGCTATTGTTGTTGTGATGCCAGCCTTGTGCTAAAGATTTCCAGCTTCGTGCTGATGTTGTTGTGATGCCAGCCTCGTGCTGATGTTGATGAGATGCCAACTTCGTGCTGAAGATTTCCAGCCTAGTAATGATGTTGATGATGCTCCAGCCTTCATGTTGTGATGTTGTTGTTGTTGATGATGCTCCAGCCTTTGTGCTGTGATATTGTTGTTGTTGATGTTGTATCAACCTTGTGTTGTTATTGATGATGATGTATTAATGTTATACTAATCCATGTTGATGCAGATGATGAAGTTGTCATTCTAGCTCTCTGTTGTGAATGATGATATTGATGATGAGAAAAACTTCCGATAATTTATAGATATGCCGCTCAATGTTCCAGATGTTGTTGATGTGTTGCCGTCTCTCTCTCTCTCTCTCTCCTGATGTTGTTGTAAGAATACCCTTCTTGTTAAGGGGGAGTGTTGAAATATTGTAACTGCAAAGAGTATTCTATTTATTATTCATTAGATCAATCCCCTTTTGTGGATTGATCATGTCGGGCATTGTAATTGAGCAAATCCCCTTTTGCGGATTGGTCAAACCCTAAATATATTATGCAAATTTAGAAGTCGCCCCCCAGGCAATTTAAAGTGGTTTTAACCACTCAGAAGACAAGTCGGCCCTACCCAGTGAAGATACACCTTTTCAACACCTACCAGTTTGTATAAATAAAGGAAGCCAATGCCTCATTTGTTCACTCACTCATTCGATCATCCAGAGCGCGAGTTTGGTAGCTGTAGTTGGAGAAGAAGGAAGAGAGAGGCGTATTGCTCAGTAAAGGATATTCTCTAGTGTTTGGTTTATTGTCTTGGCATTGTATTGACTATCTATATTAAGGAAGATTTTGCTGGGTTTTCTTCCCCATGAGGGTTTCCTAGGATAAATGTTGTGTATCTTGTGATTGTGTTTCTTTGAGTGATCCTGTATATGTCATGGTTATCTAGTAAATTGAAAAGAAACCTAATAATAGCTTAAATCCTATAAGGTTCGATTGACTGGGTAGAGCTAACTGATAGGCCATCGATCCCACACGCTCGAGCACTGTATAAGGACCGTAAAATTTGTGCGCAAGTTTATGACAATGTTGAAGCTATGAGTGAAGTCTGCTTACAAGGTTGTAGTCGAAGAAATACCTGGTCCCCTTCAACAAAATGACGTTTGGAATGACCTTGATCTACTTGTTGCTTCATACGATTTTGAGCCATGACCAAATTGTCTTTGAGGGCACGAAGAATAGCCTCGCGGACTGTAGGATTTTTGTCAACCTCCTGAACCTTTGAGACTCTTGGCATATATGAGAGAACTGATGGGGGCTTTTGGCCATAGTCTGCTTCAAAATGAGTCATGCGAGTAGCTGTATGTTAAGATGTGTTGTACCACCATTCAACTAGGGGTAACCATTGAGCCCTCTGATTTTTTCGCTCAGATGCAAAACACCTCAAATATGTTTCCAAACACTTGTTGGCAACTTCAGTCTGGCCATCCGTCTGGGGGTGAGAGGCAGTGCTGAGATGCAATTGGGTGCCCTGTAGCTTGAACAATTCTTGCAAAAAATTGCTGGTGAAAGTGGGGTCTCTGTCAAAGACAATGGAATTTGGCATGCCATGAAGCTTGAAGATATTATCCATGAAGATTTGAGCCACTGTGGTGGCTGTGAATGGATGTTGAAGAGCACAAAAATGAGCATATTTGGAGAGACGATCTACTACCACCATGATGACTAACTTATTGCCCGATTTAGGTAAGCCCACAATGAAATCCATAGAAATATCTCGCCAAATAGCAAGGGGAATCGGAAGCGGTTGGAGTCTGGTTGGGGCTTTGATAGTTTCTCCCTTATTGCGTTGACAGACCTCACATTCAACCACAAAGGTGCAGACATCCTGTTTCATACCCTCCCAGAAAAAAGAACGTTTGACCCATTAATAGGTTTTGGTAAACCCTGAATGCACGACTGTGGGTGAGGCATGAAGTTCAAAAAGCACTGTGGATTTAAGTTGGGATTGCTTGCATAAATACAAATGAACTTTGTAGTGAAGCTCTTCATTATGCCAAGAGTACCCTGGAGAAATTGAAGAATTGTGTTGCAATTGATGGAGCAGGCTAGAAATTTTGGGGTCTTGCAACCATTCCTGACGAACAACTTTGAGCCAATCTGTTACAATGAAGGAGAGGGAGAAAAGGGACCCATCTTCTTCATATTTCCGGGAAAGAGCATCAACCACTACATTTTTCTTGCCCTTCTTGTAAATGATCTCATAATCATAGCCAAATAGCTTGGTCACCCATTTTTGTTGCGCTAGGGATGAAATTCGTTGTTCTAGGAAATACTTGAGACTCCGATGATCAATTTTGATTTAGAATCGTTGACCCAATAAATAAGGACGCAAGAGATCCACAACATGCAAAATAGCTAAAATTTCCTTTTTATAAATGCATTGGCCCAAATGTCGCTTCGAAAGTTGTTTGCTAGTGAAGGCCAAGGGCCTGCCATCTTGCATGAGGACGACTCCAATTCCTTTCCCGGAAGCATCACATTCCAATACAAATGTCTTTGTGAAGTCTGGGAGAGCTAGGACAGGGGTCGAGCACATAACATCTTTTAAGGCTTGGAAGGCATGATCCACAACTGAAGTCCAAGTGAAATCATTCTTTTTAAGGAAGGAAGTGAGAGGAGCTGCAATATTTCCATAATTCCAAACAAACTTCCTATAATAGCCCTTTAAACCCAGAAAACCACACAAGCTCTTAAGAGTTTTAGGGCGAGGCCAATCTTGCACAGATTTATTTTTCTTAGGATCCACGCGAACACCATCCTTGCCGACAATATGACCTAGGTATTCCACTTTTGAGGCACCAAAGGCACATTTAGATTATTTGAGGAAAAGTTGATGTTTAGAGAGTAGAGGGAGAATTTGATTCACATGGGAAAGATGTGATGGCCAAGTTTTACTATAGATGAGAATATCATCAAAGAAAACTAAGACAAAATGACGAAGAAAAGGACGAAAGACATGATTCATAAGACTTTGGAAAGTGGAAGGAGCATTACACAATCCAAAGGGCATTACCAAGAATTCATAATGACCCTCATGAGTGTGAAATGGAGTCTTGGGAATGTCTTTTTCTTTCATACGGATCTGGTCGTAGCCAGAACGTAGATCCAATTTGGTGAAGTATTGAGCACCACTCAATTCATCTAAGAGGTCATCAATGATAGGAATGAGGAATTTGTCTTTGATTATGAGTTTGTTGAGGGTGCGGAAATCAAGACACATGCGCCAAGTACCTTCTTTCTTGAGTACCATGACCACATGGGAAGAATAGGGGCTAGTGCTGGGATAGATAACACTGACTTCTAGTAATTCATGAACAATTTTCTGCATTTCATTCTTCTGGGCAAAGGGATGACGATAAGGCCGAACATTGGGAGGAAGACTTCTCGGGATGAGAGGGATGGAATGATCATGGAATCCAAGGGAAGGGGGAAGGTCTTGGATGGTGGTAAAAACAACATGGTGGCGGGAGAAGATAGATTGGAGGTCGGGATGCACAAAAAGTGTCTCGACAACATGAATGGAGTGGAGTTGGCCTATAATTCCCAAATGACCTTTTTGACAAGCTTGATGGGAACTGATGATCTTAGGGGAGCCTGCGGTGATGCCTTGGAACTTATATTGTTGTCCCTCATGTTGGAATTACATGGTTAAGTCCTTAAAATCCATGAGAATGGGGCCTAGAGTGCGTAACCATTTGACACCAAGAACAATGTCACAACCAACCATGTCTATAGCAACCATATGGGATTTCAGGTGATACTGACCAATTTGGAGTCGCACATTTTCACATCATCCCCCACATTTCATGGAACCACCATTGGTAAACATGATTTGAAAATTATTGATGACACATATGTAACAATTGACTTCTTGGGAAATGTGGCGATGAATAAAGTTATGGGTGCTACCACTGTCCACAAGGATGATGACTTTCCTATTTTTGATGTAACCAATTAATTTGAGAGTCTGGGGAGCAGAGAAGCTAGTGAGGGCATTAAGTGAAATCACTGGGTCAACGTTTGGTGGGTCAGAGGGTGGGGTGAGGTCAGAAGGCAGTGGTAGTTCCTCCACAAGCAGAACAACAACATCTTCTTCAGAAAGATCCTCAGTCACAGCCATAAAAATCTTTTGTTCCTTACACTTGTGCTACGGAAAATATTTGTGATCACAATTATAACAGAGACCCTTGAGTTGACGTTCAATCATTTCAACCCTGGTTAATTTCTGGATCTTGAGGGGAGTTGCAGGGGGGAAAATTGGTGGGTTTAGGGCGAGGAAAGGAGGGTTTGCAGGTCTGGGAGGACACAATCTATTGGGCTTCCTTGGCTCGTTGAGTAGCTTCCAACCAAGTTTGGGGGCGTGCCATGAGAACATGGGCACAAATTTCATCTTTGAGGCCACTGATAAAGCATTCCCTAAAGAAAGCATCTGACATGCCCTCCGTTCTAAAAGCCAAGTGCTCAAATGCGGCAATAAAGCCTTCCACTGTCCCAGACTGGTTTAACTTGGTCAAACGTACTAAATGGTGGGTGTAAGAGTTAAAGCGGTCTTAAAGTTTGGCCACAAACTGTGTCCAAGCAAGATACCCTTCGCGTGCTTTTTTTTGCCATTGCCACCATTGCCATCATTATGGATCTAGATGTAGGACACCATAACGAAGCTTGGCTAAATCATTAGTAATTCCATGTAAAGAGAAATAATGTTCCATTTGGGTGGCCTAGCTTGTAGGACTTGATCCATCAAATTTGTTAACCTCAATTCTAAGAGGGCGAAGGTCTCAGGAAAAGTGGGTAGTATAAGGGCCTTGGTAATGGGAAGAGTCATGGTCATCCTGATAAGATGGTTGTTCAGAAGAGGAAGGGTTCTAAGAATGACCCAATAAGTGTTCTTTGAGGTCTTTGATGTGGGAACATTGTTCCTTGAGGATCTCAATAGTTGAATTGATGGAGCTAATGTTGGCACTGAGATGCTTGATGTCTTCCTTCTTTTGGTGGTTGTCAACAATCAAGGCATTGAGTTCTTGGGCTCGTGTGGTAGTCATTTAGACAAAGGAGCCGACAAATGGTATAGGGGAGACAAAAGGGGTCTGGAGGGGTGGGTGGGACCACAAAGAAAAAGGGTGTCAAATGATAAGTACCACTATGATTAGGGCGAAAAGGGGGATCCAAAGAGATAGGAGCCAAATAAGGGTGTCAGAGACAAAATGCCCAAATGCTTAACATGAAGAAATGTGTAGTAATTTTGCAACCATAATGCAGAAGGCATTGTTGTGCAACAATAGATCTTGTTTGTTTTGTTTTTTTGTTTTCGTCCTTAGGGGTAGGATATTCAGGGTTTCTACAGACAAGAGTTTGCCACTGTGCTATATCTCTCTGATATACATGCGGGGTCCAACAATAGTACTCGACCCAATATCTCAGGGCACCAACTAAGGAGGCTAGACCGTGCCCTTAGTTGTACTACCCAACTACTCAGGTACTATAGAGTATCTTCTTGAGTGTTGTTCTCGGTGGCACTATTGCAGTCAGGAGACTGATTGGTTTATCTATGGAGGGCTTCAGGAGATTTAGGCCGATCTGTATACAGGTGTTGTCTGATGCGCTACCACTCGAAGGGGTACCAACGTGGGTTACAAGGGTGGCCAACAGATGTGCGCTTAGGTACCATTTGTATTTCCTGCATGTATGACTCCTTGACCGTGGGTTTATGCGCATAACGACAGATCTCTGTAGCTTTAATACGCCATCATACGTCTCTACCTTGAAAAAAAAAAATTGACTCACAATTTTCTGCCGAGGAAGGTGCTCTGATACCACTTGTAGTATTCGAGATATAAAATAGTATGCAGAACATAAATATTTTAGCTAGAAATGATAGAGAAGCAATGATATAATCAAAACAATACCAGAATAACACCCGAAATAGCACTTTGATTACTGATAGCAATGTTCACTTGCTTCTTCGAGGGGGCAACCTCCAACAGAGTAGAGCTCTATTACAATAATATCCAAGACAAGATTTCTCATACCCTCTACTTCTATTTATACTCTATCTATCCAAAAGAACAATCTCGAGGAAGATCCTTCTAGAAGCGAAAGCTTCTATTAAGTCTTCTTACATTTGACTTATTCTTCCTTATTGCTAGGCTTTATTCATATTGACCTTTATTACATGGAATTATATTATTCTACCTACGTGAGGGGTTAGGGAGGTTAGGTCCCTAACATCAAACAAAAGAAATTAGAATATTCAATACACTTCAAATAGAGGTTTGGAAATTGGAAATGTTATTGCACAATTTGTAGCTTGGGCAAAGCCCAACTCAATCCACGAAAGTGTGACAACTACGGGAGTACCTACCCACTGTCACCTTAGATAGACACTCCCCTCACTTTAGTGAAGATGAAATCACCACAAGGGGAGAATCTCAGTGACCCTAGGGGGATTGAGATGGAAAGTGAGATGATGATGATGAACACCCCTATAGGTCAAGTTTGGAGATGATGAAAGGCTTGAAGATGAGTCTTGTAAAAGGACAAATGGTTTCCAAGTGTTGAATACCTACAAAACTATTTTAGCCCCGCCCGGAACAAGGCAAACGATAGATATACAAGCCTTAAACCAAAGGGGATCAAGCAAGAACCCTTGCTATCCCAAATTGTAGCAGTATGGAAATATATAGATCAACAATAAAAGATGTCAATAGCTGCAAGTTTAACCATCCAAAATATAGTAAAAGATATCAGAAATAAAGCTAACAATGACCAGCTCAAACTTCCAATGTTTAATGCAAGATTGTGGTGGCTTTAAGGGTTGTTTATTAAGTGTTATCAACAAGTTATTATAACAACCAAGTGGCTGTAGCAAACAATTGCTACAACAACAAGATCAAGCAACAAAAATCAGCAAGTAAACCACCCAAAAATTAGCCAATAACTAGTAGAACAATTACCAAGGCTTACAAGTGGATTTCAGTGGTAGAATGGTGAGCAAAGATTGGAAAAAGATGTGTTTTCTACAGCCCTAATGGCTGTAGCATTAATTTGTAACAACAAAGAGAACTACTTGGTTAAAGAAGACACCCTTAGGGAACATGAATGCTTATAACATATATAATCGATTCCAACTTAGACAATTGCAATATCTCAATAATTCATGTCTACCAATACAATGATTTTATATCTCCAATGCAAATTAGACCAGTGCCAAGTCAATTGGGTTATGGAGTGTCTTGTGTAAGAGCTAGTTTTGTTACTTCTCTAGGGGTGTAAGCCTTTTTACTCCTTAGAGCAAACAAAACTAGCAAGGTAAATCTAGGAGGGTGTAAGCCTTTTTACTTCTAGCAACCTTTGCAAAGTAGTTTATTCAATGATAACAAAGTAAACTTGATGGAGGGTGTATGCCTTTATACTCCTCCAAGGGTTTAGACACATTTAGCTTGAAACAAGAAGAAAAACATAATAAATGCATAAATTCCTTACCAATTCCAAGAAAAAACATGAAGAAACCCTTTCTTATCAAGCGTATTCCACCAAAATTACCAAAAACAAGCATTCAAGAGATAACACCTTAGCTTCCTTCACCAAAAGACAAGTACTGACATCCACAAGAGAGGTTCAAGAGAGAGATAGAGCAAAATGCCCAAGTAGGGCGAAAATTTCAGCCATACAATATGTAATTCTCAAGTGAGTTGTGATCCAATTGACAAAGGGGTGACCTATTTTTATATGAGGTCAACGAAAACCCTTTTGTCCACTTTTTGAAAAGTCAACATCAAATTAGAGAGGTCGACCTCCCTATTTGTCCTTTTACATCTTAAAATTCAAATTTACAAAAAGAAAATCCCCTTTTAGGGGTGACATAGGGCCTCTAGGAGAGATGTTGAGCTTTTGATGAAGAACGTTGGGCCTCCAAAGGCCATAAATCATGCCACCAAGTGCTCTAGCATGTGCCAAGTGTCTCTCTCTCCATCAAACCATGACCATGACCCTCAACCACAAGAAACCCGATCAAAACCCTAAACCCATGTGACGTTTAGGGCATAAGGTGTGACATCTTAGGCCTTCCAAGGCCATCGTTGGGGTGCAATGAGCTGGAATATGGTTATCTCACGATGTCCAAGTGCCTCCAAAGGAAACGTTCCTCTTCCCATGTATCCAGGGAGAGGGGGCACATCATCTAACCTATGGGCTTCATGGCCCAATGAAGGTCCAGGTGACCTTGTGCCTTCACAATCAAGCTTGAGCCTGTCAAGGACCTACAAAGACAAACAAGTACGCCCTCTAAGGGTCCACAAGTCACAAGTATCATGCCAAGTAAACCATATCTAATGAAAGAACCACCCAAACATGTGCATCAAATCGCCCCTTTTCAAAATAAAGAAATGCTCAAAGACATTATACAACTTGCCAAATTTAGATATGTGAGGGGTGTCATAATGTCCTATTGGGTGAACCAATTCCTCAAGTAGGGGATGTTTCCAAGGAGAGTCATTTCTAGGTTATGTAGTGAATGTGAGGTGGATGGGGTTAGACTTCTAGTTATGAAGTTTTATGACATACAAGGGCTCGTATTGTCTCATTTATGGGTGCCTTTGTTGAGGGCTAGCCCCATCTTTTTCCTCTTTTTTTTTAAAGCATACTTTTCCTTTATTAGCCATTCATTTTGCATGTGTTTCCAAGTTAAAAATAGTAAGGGGCACTAAAAAGGAAATGCATAGCCCACGTGTGCTCTACCTTGGTTTGCATGTTTTTCCAAGTTGAAGACAAAAGGGGGCACTGAAAAGGAAATGCATAGCCCACATATGCCCTACCTTGGAAAGCATCATTGTTAATTAGTTATTTATTTTATGCGTTCCTCACTTTTTTGAGAGGTGTTTCATTGCCCTCGGGATCCCAGTGCGAGCTTTTATTGTACGATGTTTTTGCTAGTGTAGATTTTTAATGACAAAAATCAACAAACTGAAATTTCTGTCAAACACTTAGCAACCTAGAGATAATTGTCTTGCATGAACTTTATAAATGCCTCAAACCCACATTCAAAAATTACCATAAGCAGACATACACATTGCTAAGCAAAATAACAACGAAAATAAACACAATGGATAACAACCCATAAAACTCAGAAATTTAGGCAAAAGCCAAGGAAAACCCCAATGTGGGGAAACCCAACGAGATATATATATATATATTTCAACTTTCAGGAAGGTACAATACAACATCAAATACACATTTCCAGCCAAGGGAAATACCTCACAACCACAAAAAACAGTCCCAAAAATTATGCCTTGGAAAATGTGCTCAAGTCTGTATAGTTGTACGACTTCCTCCAAATCCGTGCCTCCAAAAACGTACCCAATAGAGTGTTGTATGACCTGCACAGTACGGCCCAACAACAACAAGAAGATATCCAGAAAAATGCCTCGGTTTTTGTGCCAAAGGCTACCTTGAAAATCGTGCCCAAACTTCATGTTGTACGGACTGTACGAATCCATACAGTACGACCCAACACATAAAATGGAACAATACGCACACATAAAATTGCCTTGGGATTTGTGCCCTCCTTGGAAAATGTGCCCTCCAAGCTGCTCACTTTCCTCTCTCAAGATTACTCAGAAAATCTCTCTTGCTGCTCTTCTCAATGTGTCTTGCACACTACCCAATGCATTCTTTTATAAATCTGAAAATGACATTTTCCCTCCAAAGTGTCTTTTCACCTTCCCCAACCCTAAATCCAAAGGCCAAGATTAGATCTTTCCTTTTTCAAGATCAAGGGTCATGATCCATTCCCTCCAAAATGAATCACTTAAAATATTAAAGTGATTTCACTTTATTACATAAGTGCTTTATGAAAATAAAGTCACTTTAAAATTAGACTGTACACTTTATTAAAAAGTCACTTTAATAAAAGAACCACTTTCTAACAACTTTATAAAAATCCATTACAAAGTTAAGTGCCTGGTAGTGTAAATATAAGGTAACATCCGCATATAAGAGAAAACATGCGGAGTACCCCCCGAGCTAAAAAGCTAAGACTCCCTCTTAACGAGGGATGTACTCGCTACCACCTCCATCATTTGGTCCCATCACACTCTGCTCTGTAGGAGCTCCCTCTGAACTTGGAGCCATTCTCAACACCTGCACAAAACTTGAACTAGAAGATCTTCTTCTGGCAACATCCTGGAACCCTGAGCTCACTTCATCCCGAGCGTTGGTTTGATCAACCTGGTTGAGCCTTCTGCCAGTGCTCAGAAGAGACTCACTCTCTTCTCTCGGAATGCAAGATTGAATCATTGGCGCCATCGCAGTCTCAGAAGCCTCCTCACGCTCCTCATCCGATGCTGAATCATACATTGAAGGTTGTCCTCTCAACATATACAACCTGTCCACCCGGTTACCGATCAACTACAGCTCTACCGGGTCCACTCCCTACCTATAGATAAAGACATGTTCCCTCTTGAACAATATGCAATATCCTACATCCTCCAAGGCTGAGACTGAGAGCAAGTTAACCCTCAACTCTGGAACAAAGAGAACTCATCAAGCTCCAAGAGTCCCCCATACTCGAGTTGGAATCTAACATTCCCAACTCCACGTACAACTCTCGCCATACCACCTTCATTTACCACCTGTCGGCCAAGACCAATCTCTGTGAAATCTAGGAATACTCGCCAGATTCCCGTCATGTGGCAAGAGGCCGCACTATCCACAATCCATCTGATATCATCTCCAAATCCTCCGCTGTCGACACTGGAAACTAGGGTTACCAAAGAAAATTCATTGTCGTACTTTGAAGCAAAGTTCTCCATGGCTGTTGTAGTAGTTGTCTCAGGCCCCTCTGATTTCGTCTTCTTCTTCTTCTCAAGACAACGAGAGGCAAGGTGCCCCGACTGGTTACAACAATAGCATCTGACTTTACTCAAGTCCCTTTCGTAACTTCCTTTCTTCTTGCTCTTTGCAGTAAGAGCAACATTCTCATCAACTCCATCTGTCTTCTGTTTACTGCTATGAGATCTTTCTCGGATCTCCTCCCGAGTGAAATCATCCCACAGTCTGCTCCAATCTGGTAGGTGCTCACGTTCCACCACACACTTCATGAAGACTTCCCATTCTTTGGTGAAGCCATTTAAGGATATCCTCACCAACTTAGAATCCGTAATGACCTCTCCAACTGCAACCAACTCATCTTTTACTTGAGCCACCCAGGTAAGATAAGAAGAGACACTCTCCTCCTTACCCATCTTGGTATCATGCAACTTCGCCTTCAAGGCCATCTTCCGGTTCTCATTCTTCGCCTCAAACAAGTTCTTAAGTGCATCCCACATCTCCTTGGCAATCTTTTTCTCAACCAAGTGTGGGATAAGGTGATCCTTCACCCCATCCAGAATAATCCTCTGAGCCTTGGCTTCCTTGACCTCATGCAAGTCCAAAGCAACAGGATCTGCTGCGGGAGCTGCCACAATAGAGTTGACATAGTCATAAATTTTGTTCTCCTTGAGAATCGCTGACAATTAGACCTTCCACTGCAAATAGTTGGAAATGCCATCCAACCGATCCTCATATCTAATGCTTGCAACCATATTCCCTGTCACAACTCAAGGAAAACAATCACACCCTTTTGCCCAAAAATCACATTGCCCACTGTCACTCGAAGATAAAGCTCTGATACCATGTAGATTTTTAATCACAAAAATCAACAAACTGAAATTTCTGTCAAACACTTGGCAACCTAGAGATAATTGTTTTGCATGAACTTCATAAATGCCTCAAACCCACATTCAGAAATTACCATAAGCAAAAATACACATTGCTAAGCAAAATAACAACGGAAAAAAACACAATGGACAACAATCCATAAAACTCAGAAATTTAGGCAAAAGCCAGGGAAAACCCCAATGTGGGGTAACCCAATGAGAGAGAGAGAGAGAGAGAGAGAGAGAGAGAGAGAGATTTCAACTTTCAGGAAGGTACAATACAACAAGAAATACACATTTCTAGCCAAGGGAAATACCTCAACCACAAAAAACAGTCCCAAAAATTTTGCCTTGGAAAACGTGCTCAAGTTGGTACAATTGTACAGCCTCCTCCAAATCTGTGCCTCGAAAAACATGTCCAACATAGTGTTGTACGACCTGCATAATACGGCCCAGCAACAACAAGATCTCCAGAAAAATGCTTCGGTTTCTGTGCCAATGGATGCCTCAAAAACTGTGCCCAAACTTCCTGCTGTACGGACTGGACGGATCCGTACAGTGCGGCCCAACACAGAAAATGGAACAACACGCACACAAAAAATTACCTTGGGATTTGTGCCCTCCTTGGGAAAAGTGCCCTCCAAGCAGCTCACTTTCCTCTCTCAAGCTTCCTCAGAAAATCTCTCTTGCTCCTCCTCTCAATGTGTCTTGCACACTACCTAATGCATTCTTTTATAAATATGAAAATGACATTTTCCCTCCAAAGTGTCTTTTTGTTAATGCTTTATGCCATTATTATAGTTCTTTGCATTTCAATAGATAAGAGCAACATAAGAACAAGATCACTAAGAAATACACATTCACAAGAGACACAACATTTATCCTGGGAAATCCTCTAGGGGAAGAAAACCCAACAAAACTTCCTTATCATAAATTGCCAATACAATGTCAAGAGATAACTCAAACCAATATAGAAAGTCCTCTCCAAAAGATGCGCCACTCTTCTCCCTCTCTCCAACTGGTAAGTCACAACTTGCCTCTTAGAAAATGAGCAAGTGTGTTGTATTTCAAAGTGAGGCGCTAGCCTCTCTATATATACAAATCTGGCACGTGTGAAGTGTCTTCATTGGCAGGGCCGACTTCTCATTCTGGGTGGGTAAACCCACCTTTATTATATTTCTGGGTCTCAATAATAACTGCTGGGGCCGACTTCTTATTCTGCCTATTACAATTGTCTGTTGACCAATCCGCAAAAGGGGATTTGGTCCTAATACAATAACCGACATGATCAATCCACAATGGGGATTGATCCTATGAATAATATAACAATAATAATAAGAATACTCTTTGCAGTTATATTATTTCAACACTCCCCCTTAACAAGAAGGGTATTCTTCAATAGCATCAGGCGAGAGAGGTCTGCATCATCAATGGCATCAGGAGGACAGTATCGTCAATATCATCTTGGAACATTGGCTGGCATATCTACGAGTCATTGAAAGTTTTTTTCATCGGCAACATCGTCATTCTCGAAAGAATGCCATCATCATCTGCATCAATATGTATCAGTAAAAAATGATACCTCATCACAGCACTAGGCTGGCACATCACAGTACTACACTGGCTCAATGTCACAGCTGATAAGCTGGTAGCTCAGTGTCAGTCACATCTTGCTTTACGTCTAACAACTAGGTCAGAAGCAAGGTATACATCATCTTGCTTTACGTCT
>ML778603.1:499729-512583 GCA_009831015.1 Picea engelmannii | reverse complement strand
TGTCCCATCTTATCACAATGATAGCATTGTATGGATGAGAGATCTCTTCCCTTGCGTTGTCCTTTCTTCTGAAAACTTCTTGGATGAGATTCTTTGTTGTTGAATTTGTTTGATGGTTGAGGCTCTCTATGAGTTTCCCTTTTGAAGTAGGGTTTCTTCCTTTCTCCTTTTGTATGAGTAGCTAGGGCTTGATCATCATTCCTTGCTAGTAGTGCTTCACGGTTAGCTACCCTTGTCTCTTCTTGGATGCATTCTTCCCATAGGCTCTCAAACTGTAGTTTCTCCTTTCTTGCACATATCGTCTGGATGAAAGCATCCCAAGGTCTTGTGAGACCATTTGGGGCTGTCATTACGAATTCGTCTTCATCTATGGTGTCTCCAATCGCTTTTAACTGTTCTTTAATTTATGAGATTTGGGAGAAATATTCTTGAATCATTTCTCCTTTCTGCATCTTGGTATTCTTCAATTGAGATCTTAGGTTCAGCTTTCGGTTGATGTTCTTTCCTTCGTATAGTTTGCTTAGCGAGTCAAACATCTCTTTCAGAGTTTTCTTGGATGATACATACGGGATCAGGTGGTCTTTGATTGAATTTGCAATGATTCTTTGAGCCGTGATTGAGTCCTTCTGATGCTTTGCTTTCTCTACGACATCTTCAGGTTCCAACACTTCTTCTTTGATGAATCTTACTAGGTCATTCTCTGCAAGGATCAGACCGATCCTATACTTCCAGGCACATAAGTTGTTTATGCCTTTTAGTTTCTCAACAAGCTTTGTGCTTGCAGACATCTTGTACTTGAGGCTATAAAAAATGACCAAAAATGAAAATGCTTAAAATCAAATTTTGACCTTACCAGGAGGTTCGCTAGGCTGAGGCGAGTAGCCTGGTGTACTTGGATCTGAGAAAATCCAATTTTTGCCCCTTCAAATCTGATCTGTGGATTTCTGGACTGGTGCTTCTGGTACTTTTGGTACTCTGGTACTTCTGGTATTGGTTTTCTGGTACTTCTGGTACTTTTGTGAAACTAGGGTTTCACTTTTCGGGAGATCCAGCCACTGAAAAGGTGCGCTCAAGGTGCCAAAATGATCCTTGGGGGAGGGCGCAACTTTCTAGGTGGTTTTGGAGCTGAAAAGCTTCACTTTTGAAAAACCCTAATTTGCAGGTACTGCAATAGTGACGTTTTTCTCTTGCGAAATATGCTTCCTTCAGGTTGGCTTTGATACCATGTTAATGTTTTATGCCATTATTATAGTTCTTTGCATTTCAATAGATAAGAGCAATATAAGAACAAGATCACTGAGAAATACACATTCACAAGAGACACAACATTTATCCTGGGAAACCCTCTAGGGGAAGAAAACCCAACAAAACTTCCTTATCATAAATTGCCAATACAATGTCAAGAGATAACTCAAACCAATACAGAAAGTCCTCTCCAAAAGATGCGCCACTCTTCTCCCTCTCTCCAACTGGTAAGTCACAACTTGCCTCTTAGAAAATGAGCAAGTGTGTTGTATTTCAAAGTGAGGCGCTAGCCTCTCTATATATACAAATCTGGCACGTGTGAAGTGTCTTCACTGGCAGGGCCGACTTCTCACTCTGGGTGGGTAAACCCACCTTTATTATATTTCTGGGTCTCAATAATAACTGCTGGGGCCGTCTTCTTATTCTACCTATTACAATTGTCTGTTGACCAATCCGCAAAAGGGGATTTGGTCCTAATACAATAACCGACATGATCAATCCACAATGGGGATTGATCCTATGAATAATATAACAATAATAATAAGAATACTCTTTGTAGTTACATTATTTCAATACTTTTCACCTTCCCCAACCCTAAATCCAAAGGTCAAGATTAGATCTTGCCTTTTTCAAGATCAAGGGTCATGATCCATTTCCTCCAAAATGAATCACTTAAAATATTAAAGTGATTTCACTTTATTACATAAGTGTTTTATGAAAATAAAGTCACTTTAAAATTAGAAGGTACACTTTATTAAAAAGTCACTTTAATAAAAGAGCACTTTTTAACAACTTTATAAAAACCCATTACAAAGTTAAGTGCCTGGTATTGTAAATATAAGGTAACATCTACATACAAGACAAAACATGCGGAGTACCTCCCGAGCTCAAAAGCTAACAGCTAGGGCTCCTGCGAGTCTAGTGGCCCCTTCTTCCCATGAAATGAGGTACATGCCCTTCTTGGGTTAATAAGCCCGAAAACCTAAAAGATAAGGAAACATAGGGGAAGAAGTAATGGAAAGTGGCAAGTATGATTGAGAATGGTACGATGACCCTTCAAGGAGGCCCCCTAGTAGCAACCATTTCCTTGAAGGTGGCCACTTACTAGGAAACCATGACACTCACCAAGGTGAAATAGGGCAAAAAACATAATTTCCAAGCAGACGCTCCATAAACAAGAGAAGCTTTAATGCAACATATTCAAATGCTTCAAGTATTAAGGTGACACTTGCCACGACATCGGATTTGTTACCTCATGAAGCAAGACATGTTGTCCTCCGTGGGCCAAGCTGGGTGTGGTGGATGTTGCTGCCATCGATCAGGTGGTGATTGTTAAATTTAGAGTTGTTATTAAATTATTTTCAATTTAATAGAGCATAACAACATAAGTAGGATCATTAAAAGAAACACAATCACAAGGTACACAACATTTTATCATGGGAAACCCTCATGGGGGAGAAAACCCAACAAAAGCTTCCCTAATGATAGATTGCCAATACAATGCCAAGACTTAAGACAAAACCACCAAGAAAAGACTAGGACTGAGCACGTGTCTCTCTCTCCTTCTTCTTGCAATTGCAACTACCTTCAAAAGATGTGCACTAGAAGTGTGAGTGAGTGAGTGAACAAATGAGGTGCCCTCTTCACTTATAAATACTAGTTGAGGAGGCGCTAGGGTTATGTCTCTTCATTAAGTAGGGTCGACTTCTTCCAATAGTGGTTAAAACCACTTTATTAAACCCTAGGGGCCGACTTTACAAACACCACCATATAACTATGGTTTGACCAATCCACAAAAGGGGATTTGGTCTTATACAAGACCTGACATGATCAATCTACAAAATGGCATTTGATCTATAAGATAATAACTCAATTATAATTAGAATATTATTCGAAGTTACAATATTTCAACACTCCCCCTTAACGAGAAGGGTATTCTACTGACATAACCCAATACAACCATTAGGAGAGAGAGAGGGAAACAACATCATTAGCATCTGAACACTGATTGGCATGTCTACAAATCATCGGAAGTTTTTCTCATCGTCAATAACATCATCGTTAACAGCATGGAGCTGGAGTAGCATCATCATCATCTGCATCAACATCAATTAGCATAACACTAAGGCAATAATATTACCAACACCATCATCAATATCACGAGGTTAATACAACAACATCATCAACAACACGAGGTTGATACAACGTCGTCAACAATAACACGAGGTTGATACAACAACATCATCAACACGAGGCTGAGATAACAACACCATCATCATATGGCAATAGAATGAGGTAGGTGCAACAACAACATTTTGTGGTACTCTGAGAGACCGTCCTTATCGGACCTTCAGGATCTGCCCAGGAATCTGATATAAAATCCTAACAGAGCTACCACGTGGTACTCTGACAGACCGTCCTTACCGGACCTTCGGGATCTGCCCAAGAATCAAGAGATTCCCTAGGATATAAAATCCTAACGGAGCTACCAGTACTGACCACAACTAACATATACATGCACAGGTACTCTGACAGACCATCCTCACCAGACCTTCAAGATCTGTCCAGGGATGATCAATCCCCTAGGATATAAAATCCTAACAGAGCTACCCGTTGTCGGTCAGGATACCATAATATCATCAACATCAATCCCCCTTTCGAGGGAGGTCCTTTCAGACTATACCAGGCTTGTCTCGGAAGTATTCAAACTTCACACGAGACATAGGCTTGGTCAACACATCTGCAACCTGCTCATATGTGCCAACATATTGGAGCTTTACAACTCCCCTCTGCACCATATCACAAATGTAGTGATACCAGATCTCTATGTGCTTCGACTTATCATGGAACATTGGGTTCTCCGTCATCTTTATGCAACTCTGGTTATCACATAGAATCACGGTGGCTTCCATCTCCAGATCAATTAGACCTGTCAACAACTTCTGAAGCCATATGGCTTCACAACTAGTGGAACATGCAACACTGTATTATGCTTCTGTCGTGCTGAGAGCAATACTGGAATGCTTCCTGCTCTGCCATGAAGTCATGGCTGACCCCAGACTGAAACAACATCCTGAAGTGCTCTTTCTATCAAAAACACTTCCAGCCTAATCTGAATCAATATAACCATGCAGTTTGAAGTCATGATCTCCAGTGTAACAAAGACCATAATCTAACGTACCCTTAAGGTATCTCATCACATGCTTTGCAACTACACGGTGAACACGTCTGGGCTTTACCTGATATCGACTCAAGGTGTTCATAGCAAAGCATATATATGGCTTGGTATTTGTTAGATACATCAACGAACCAATAATCTGTCTATATAGTGTAGCATCAACCAATTCTGACGAAGTATCAACCAGGAGCTTCAACATTGTTTCCATGGTTGTGTTTGTTATCGCACAGTTTGTAATTAGGGTAAAAGATGGATGAGAGAAAGGAATGTTAATATTATGGTAGCTTTGGGAGGTATGAACCTCTATTGTGACCTATGACGAGACTAGAATCCTCCAAAAGGAAGCAAAGAATTGAAGAAAACCTTAGACAAGTTGTCGACTGGATAAATACATTTAAAATCAACTTATTGATACCGAGAAGGAGAAGTTGGCCCCAGTTAGCCTGCCCAGTTCACTATAAATACAGGGCACCAGTTCTCATTATTCATCATCTCAGCAGTTGCAGAGAGAGCCAAATCTGCGCAGGCAGTTGCAGTTTTGGTGCGCAAGTTTCTGGGAGAGCTGGGAAAGTGAGCGCTAGCTTCTGGGTGGGATTATCTGTTCAGCGTAGTTTCTATTCTTGCTTGCTGCATTAGCCACTCTTGGCTATTGTATTGCTACCAGGATTCTCTTCTCGGTCAAGGTCAAGGTGCTCGAAGGGTGGCTTCGGCCAGTGGTTGGGTGACGAGGGTATCGTCAATGGTAAAACAAGCACAATCTTCTATATTCTAACAGGTTATGGGCCCACACCCCTTCAGTCAACCTAAAACACTGGAAGGAAACATAGCCGGTAGATATTGAGCTCGTTGAGGAATTGCCGCTAGGGTTACTAGCAGGAGCAGTTTCCAAAGCATTGCAGCTAGGGTTACTAGCAGAAGCAGTTGCAGAAACCCTAATTCTCAGATCCGACACCTTGTGATGGAGCATCTCGCTCAAGGAGAAGATATTCAGATGCGCCCTAACTTAGCGCACCTATTGGCTCTCTCAAAAGACAGAAATGACGAAGTTGAAGTTTTGGATCAAGGCATGACCAGTTACCAGTCAACCGAAGACATGTGTGAAACAATCAGTCTCTTACACTACGCAGCGCTTACCGGGACAATTGAAGACGATATGTGGATAATCGACAGTGGAGCTTCCAGGCACATGACGGGAGATCAAGCTAGACTCTCAAATCTAAATGAGAGAGACATCGTACAAAGTGGAGCTTGGAGACAAAAGCACTTACCCCGTCGAAGGATTTGGACAAGCCTCCGTCAAGTTGGAATCAGGTAATCATGTTCACTTAAGCAATGTTTTATATGTACTTGGTTTAGAAAAGAATCTTGTATCAATATCATGTTTAGAAGACAAAGGAAACATAATAGCCTGCATGGATGGAAAGGTGTTATCACCGCATAAGAATTCCAACATAGAAGATGCTAGGGTTATTGGAAAACGTGAAGGAAATCTGTATAGACTACTAGAACGAAATGAAGAAGCTCTAGTACATGACGAAGTCAACCCTAATGAGCTTTGGCATAGAAGGTACGCTCATATCAATTATCAAGCATTACCTTTCCTCAGATAAATGGTTGAAGGAATACCAGAATTGAAATCCACACACGAAGGAATTTGCAAAGGATGTGCCCTTGGGAAGAATATCAAGAAACCATTCCCAAGCAGCAACAACATATCCAAGGAAATCCTAGATCTAATACACTCAGATGTTTGTGGTCCAATGCCAGTCAGATCTCTAGGAGGATCTCTCTACTACGTAACCTTCATAGATGACTATTCAAGAAAGACGTGGCTGTATCTACTAAAATCAAAAGACGAAGTATTCAACAAGTTCCAAGAATTCAAGGCAGAAATAGAAAACCTTGCAAACAAGAAGATCAAGACATTAAGAACAGATAATGGAGGAGAATACACCTCGAAGGAGTTCGTTGCATTCTGCAAATCGACAGGGATTAGGAGGGAGCTGATTGTTCCTCATAATCCTCAACAAAACGGTGTAGCAGAAAGAAAGAACAGATCTATCGAAGAAACAGTAAAAGCCTTATTGAACGATCAAGATCTATCCATGTTTCTATGGGGAGAAGCAGGAATGACGACAATATATGTACATAACATAAGCCCTCATCGCATATTGAAGGACATGACACTAGAAGAAGCATTCTTAGGTAAGAAACCTAAGGTAGAAAATCTAAAAATATTTGGATGTCCAATTTACTCTCATATTCCCAAAGATAAAAGGAACAAACTAGAACCCTCAGGAAAGAAGGAGATATTTGTGGGATATAGTGATTCATCCAAAGCCTATAGAATATATATTCCAGAACAACACAAAATAGAAGTAAGCAGAGACGTAATGTTCAATGAAAGGATGGCCTTCAGAAAATCTATTGAAGAAATTATAGAAGAAGAAGAAATTGAATAACCAAATGAAGAAAACACAGAAATCGAAAATAACGAAAAGGATCAACTTGATCACCCTATGGAGCCATGTGAGAATATTGATCCAGATATCATACCAAAGAACAAGAAACGACCAACTTGGCTTGAAGCCACATTACAAGACGCAGAAAGAATCAAGGTTCCAGAAGGAACACCCAGGAAGAGTAAAAGACCAAAAAGATTCTCAAGTTATGCAACATACATGACAAAGCTTCTAGATGAAGAACCTACTACATTCGAAGAAGAAGTCCAAAAGGGACAATGGAAAGAAGCTATGGCGGAAGAACATCAGTCCATTATGAAAAATGAAGTATGGGAAATTGTACCCAGACCTAAAGAAAAATCAGTGGTAACCTCAAAATGGGTAGACAAGATAAAACATGCAGCATGCAGAAGCGTGGATAAATATAAGGCAAGATTCGTGGCCAGAGGGTTCTCCCAGAAAGAGGGAGAAGATTACGACGAAACCTTTGCTCCAATGGCAAGGTATACCTCCATCAGAGCTATCATATCTCTTGCCGCTTCCATGGGATGGAATCTACACCAGATGGATGTAAAGACAACCTTTCTCAACGGAGCTATTGAAGAAGAAGTATATATTGAACAACCTCAAGGATTCGAGGTACATTCCGGAGACACTCACGTTTGCAGATTGAAGAAAGCTCTATATGGACTCAAGCAAGCTCCAAGGGCTTGGTACGCCAGAATGGACAACTATCTAACAAGACTTGGTTTCTCCAAAAGTCATGCAGATCCAAACCTTTATTACAAAGTCGTGGATAACGCACCTGCAATTCTACTATTATATGTTGATGATCTATTCATAACAGGTGAAGAATCTCTAATCATCCAGTGCAAGAAGGAATTAGCCTCTGAATTTGATATGAAAGATCTAGGTCTCATGCATTATTACTTGGGACTACAAGTATGACAGAAGCGTGGTGAAGTATTCCTTGGACAAGGAAAGTACGCAATAAAGATCCTTAAGAAGTTTGGAATGATGGACTGTAAGTCCATGGACACTCCTATGAATGCGGATAGAAGAAAAGTGAAAGTCCTAGATTCCGATCCAGTAGATCCATCTCTATATCGACAACTAATTGGATCATTGATGTATTTGGTAAAT
Organism: Picea engelmannii; assembly: GCA_009831015.1. Classification (NCBI taxonomy): domain Eukaryota; kingdom Viridiplantae; phylum Streptophyta; class Pinopsida; order Pinales; family Pinaceae; genus Picea; species Picea engelmannii. The sequence continues at coordinate 504,555 of ML778603.1, read as the reverse complement.
ACTCGACCAGATATTTGCTTTGCTGTAAATACATTAAGTCAGTTCCAGGTGGAACCTAGACAAGAGCATTGGATAGCTACAAAGCATGTCTTAAGATATATTCGTGGGACAATAAACTATGGCTTGAGATATAGCGCATCCAGTGATATCCAACTTCATGGATTCATAGACTCAGATTGGGCAGGAAGTGCAGAAGACAGAAAGATTACTTCAGGTATGTGTTTAAGCTTGGGCTCCGCTATGATATCTTGGGGCAGTAGGAAACAAGAGTCTGTCACACTCAGTACAACAGAAGCAGAGTATATGGCAGCTTGTGAAGCATGCACAAAAGCAGTATGGCTAAGGAAGTTAATCTCCGATTTATTTGATCAGACTCCATAATCGACCATAATATATTGTGATAATCAGAGTTGCATAAGATTATCTGAACATCTAGTATTTCATGAAAGGTCGAAGCACATTGAGATCAAATACTACTTTATTCGAGATAAAGTCGAAGAAGGAGAAGTAAAGCGCGAGTATATCCCCACTGATGAGCAGACAACAGATATCCTGACAAAACCTCTATCCAGAATCAAGTTTGCATATTTCCCAGAGAAGATGGGGATCTTGGAAATAACTCCCTTAGCTGAAAGGGAAGATTCTCCAAGCTAGGAGGAGGTACGGAAAAATATTCTTGAAAAACATTTATTTTTGTGATTTAAATAACTCTCCAGTTAGGAGGGAGCACTAAAACATTATTTATTTTATAATTGAAAAATAGTCCAGATTGGACATATCCTTTCCTGTTCGGAAAGTGGATTGAGATTTCTGATGGACAATGATTTCCCATTGTAGTTAACATGGGAGGCAGACTGATCGCTGATGTATCATAGACAATGACTTCCCATTGTGGTTAACATGGGGAGTGGTCTAGGACAGTTATTTTGCTTGGCAGTCACTCTGAGTAGTGGTCAAGTAGAATGGTCCACCTCGCCGGGCAGCCATTCTTTCGAAGTTCACAGTTGTGAGCAATTTCGAAGAATGGTCCGTTTTGGAGGTTGATGCAAGACAAACATTCCTTAGGGTTATACATTCTCTCCAGGGTGCACTTTGATTAGTGTAGGAGGAATGGCCCAGGGTGGGGAATGGTCTGGACAGTTATTCCTTAGGGTTATACATTCACTCCAGGGTGCACTTTGATAAGTGTAGGAGGAATGGCCCAGGGTGGGGAATTTTCCAGGCTCAGCAATCAGGGACAGTCATTCCTTAGGGTTTATACATTCTCTCCAGGATGCGCTTTAATTAGTGTAGGAGGAATGGCCCAGGGTGAGGACTGGTCCAAACATTTCTTAGGGTTTATACATTCTGTCCAGGGTGCACTTTAATTAGTGTAGGAAGAATGGCCCAGGGTGAGAAATGGTCTAGGCTCAGAAATAAAAAATAATCAGTCTTCCTTGATTGAGAAGAATGGGGCAGATAGCCCATTGTTGAGATTCTATACTGAGGGCAGATATTCTTTCAAGATCTCATAGACGTGAGTGAAAGATTGGCCCAGATAATTCAGTTTTTATCATAACATTGTTTCTATGCAGGTTGCTATCATATGTTTGTTATGAAGAAAATATAACAGTAGATATACTATTGTGGTGGATTTGTTCCACTGTTTGTGACTATGTTTCACGGTTTGAGTAATTGCGTACTACTTGAATAGACACAGGTGTGTTCTATCAAATTGATATTGTACCAATTGTCATAGGAAATTATCCAGTTGGATAATAATGACGGTGTTCGTATTGCTACCAGTTGAATGGTCTGTTGTGCTCAAGACTATACCTCCCTAGCTAGGAGGGAGTGTTAATATTATGGTAGCTTCGGGAGGTATGAACCTCTATTGTGACCTATGACGAGACTAGAATCCTCTAGAAGGAAGCAAAGAATTGAAGAAAACCCTAGACAAGTTGTCGACTGGATAAATACATTTAAAATGAATTTATTGATACCCAGAAGGAGAAGTCGGCCCCAATTAGCCTGCCCAGTTCACTATAAATACATGGCGCCAGTTCTCATTATTCATCATCTCAGCAGTTGCAGAGAGAGCCAAATCTGCGCAAGCAATTGTAGGCAGTGGTGCGCAAGTTTCTGGTAGAGTTGGGAAAGTGAGCGCTAGCTTCTGGGTGGGATTATCTGTTCAGCTTAGTTTCTATTCTTGCTTGGTGCATTAGCCTCTCTTGGCTATTGTATTGCTACCAGGATTCTCTTCTCGGTCAAGGTCAAGGTGCTTGAAGGGTGGCTTCGGCCAGTGGTTGGGTGACGAGGGTATCGTCAATGGTAAAACAAGCACAATCTTCTATATTCTAACAAGGAAAACTAGCATAACTGAGACTATCCTACCACTGTCACCTCGATAGGATAACTCTTTCTGTTTAGGGTGGTAGGCCCAGGGGAGACGTCCCCGGTGACCTGGGGTTTTGAGAAGGCAAAGGTTTGAAAGGCTAAGTATAATATTCCCCCTTACAAGTCACCACCAATCAGAAAGTCCCGGCTAATCAACCAATAAAGATAAGTAATAACCAAGAAAGTGTACCTGCCCGAGACAAAGCAACAAGGAAACTATACATGTGCAAGATTACTTGTTGGTTAGTACTTCATATAATCAAAGACTTTCTGATAATAAGCAATTGACCAAAAATATTGATGAAGTAAATCAATGTTTATAATAGCAATGATTACAATATATATCATTTCTCAATAAATGCTAATGAAGCTTCACAATAAGCAAATGACAATTTATCATCAATGTAACAATATTAGAAGCAACCCTTTAGCCAATCATTCAATTTCTTTTAAGATGAATAAATGATGCATATAGATGTTTATAACATGAATAGATGACGACAACTATAGGGTTAATGATTGTTAGACTATGCTAGGGTTATAAGGATTAGTAGTTGTTCAAAGTATTTGGATGTGTGTGTATGATCAAGGTACTCAACACAAGAAGTCTTAGATCTGTGCGTTATTAGGGCAATTGGAGTCAAAACAGCTGCAAATGTTGAAGGGTCGTGATGATAGTGGGATGGCTAAAGACAAGAGGGTTAAATTTTGAGGTGTTGCTAAGGCAAGGCCTCAACAATGAAACCCTAGGGGAGAAAGGCTCACTAAGGTGTATGAACCCTAGGCCTTAGTGCTTTCTCCTCCTTCTTTAGCTCATTAACAAGAGAAAAACAACTAGCTTGAGTGATAAATGCTATGGTTAAGGACAAGAGAGTTTGATGATGAAGTGTTGCTAAGGCAAGGCTTCATCAATCAAACCCTAGGGAAAACATCTCACTAAGGTATTGGTTGTTCGAAGTTTGTGATCATTTATTGTGAAGTAAATATATTGTAATCATTGCTATTTCACATCACTGATTTGCTTCATCGATATTGTCGATCAATTGCTTTATATAAGAAAGTCCTTGATTAAATGAAGTACTAACCAATAAGTGATCTTGCACATATATAGTTTTCTTGTTGCTTTGTCTCGAGCAGGTACACTTCTGGTTATCATTATCTTTATTGGTTGTTTAGCCGAACATTCTGATTAGTGGTGACTTGTGAGGGGGAAAACTTTACTTAGCCATAATCCTTTGCCTTCTCAAAACCCCAGGTCACCGGGGACGTCTCCCCTGGGCCTACCACCCTAAACAGAAAGAGCTATCCTATTGAGGTGACAGTGGTAGTATAGTCTCAGTTTTGCGAGTTTGCCTTTCTTCCATCCATCATTTCCTCCAACTACAAATTGCGTGATAACAATGTTCATGGATTTACATTCCAACATGTCAAATCTCTTCAATATTTCAACTGCATACTTCCCTTGGTTAAGGAAGATCTTCTCTGGGCTCTGCCAAACTTCAAGACCTAAAAAATAATGCATTAGGCCTAGGTCTTTCATCTCAAACTCTGAAGCGAGCTTCTTCTTACAATCCGTGATGAGATTTTCTTCTCTTGTTAAGAATAAGTCATCCACATACAGTAGCAATATAGTCGGCTCATCATTCATAACCTTGAAGTAAAGGTTAGAATCAACTTTACTCTTGGTAAAGCCCAAGCTCGTCAGGAAACTGTGAATTCTGCGGTACCAAGCTCTAGAAGCTTGCTTCAACCCGTACAGAGCTTTCTTCAACATGTAGACATGAGTCTTTCTATCTTCAACTTCAAACCCTTGTGGTTGTTCTATATACACTTCTTCTTCAATAACATCATTTAAGAAGGTTGTTTTCACATCCATCTGGTGTAACTTCCACTTCATTTTGGCTGCAAGAGCTATGATGGTTTTGATAGAAGTGTATATGGCTACATGAGCAAACGTCTCTTCATAATCAATGCCTTCCTTTTTGTTGAAATAATGTAACTGCGAAGAGCATTCTTATTATTTTGTTATTGGATTAAATCCCCATTGTGGATTAATCATGTCATTATTATTATTTTTATTATTAGATTAATCCCCATTGAGGATTAATCAAGTCGGTAATTGTATAAGGACCAAATCCCCTTTTGCAGATTGGTCATCGGACAATTATAATGTACAGAATAAGAAGTCGGCCCCAACAGTTATAATGAAAGGGCCAGACTTAATTAAAGGTGGATTTACCCACCGAGTGTGAGAGGTCGGCCCAGCCAGATGGTGACTCTTCACACGTGCCAGAGTGATATAAATAAGAGGCTAGCGCCTCACTTCTATCACACACTTCACTTGCTCATGATCTTATGAGGCAAGTTGCAATTCCAAGTTGGTGAGAGGAGAAGAAGGGTGGCGCATCTCTTGGAGGAGGATTTTCTGTATTGGTTGAGTTATCTCTTGA
>ML778603.1:462011-493978 GCA_009831015.1 Picea engelmannii | reverse complement strand
AGGGTTTCCCAGGATAAATGCTGTGTCTATTGTGGATGTGTATTTCTCAGTGATCTTGTTCTTATTATGCTCTTATCTTATGAAATGCAAAGAACTATAATAATGGCATAAACATCAACACTTTTGAGGAAAGCCACAAGCTACAAATCTTGCTTTGTGTTTTTCAATACTTCCGTCTGCAGCATGTTTTATCTTGTATATCCATTTGGAAGATACTACATCTTTGTTCTTTGGTCTGGGAACTATTTCCCATGCATCATTCTTTATAATGGACTGGTATTCTTATGTCATGACATCCACCCATTCTTTCTTCTGAAGGGCTTATTCAAAGCAAGTAGGTTCCTTTTCTATGAGATCACACATCAAGGCCATATAACTGAAGAATGGCCTAGGTTTCTTACTTTGTCTCATGGTTCCTTCTGGGGCACCATACTTCTCTCCATCTTGAATAAGTTCCCTTTCCCAAGTTGGCTTTCTATTGTGAGAGATCGTTGTCTTGGGAGGTTTTTGAGATTCTAATATATCTTGATCTTCTGGAATCTCATCATCAGGGGTAACTGTAATTTCCTTCACAGGTTCTGCAACTCTCGGAGCTACATGTTCTTCATATATTTCTTCAAGCTGGCATTTCCTTGATCTTTTGAGTGTTGCATCTTCATCAAAGGTTACATCTATGATGATCTCAATATGATGGTAACTTGGTATGTAAGTTCTGAAGGCCTTAGAGACTTCACCGTATCTAACAAATATTCCCTTCTTTCCTGAAGGGTCCAACTTAGTTCTTATTTCTTTCGGAATGTGTACAAACCAGTGTTACAAAATTGTTTCGACAAAAAATTGCCAGGGTCCAAAAAACATTGTTTCGTAAAAATTAGCAAAACATCGACAATATATCGGCAAATTTAAAAAAATACAAAAATATTCATTTTAATTTTTTTTTTGAAACATTTAAAGCAACAATAGCATAAAATAGACAGATTGCCACATGAATATGGAAAGAAAACTGATAAATAAGATATATAAGATGTCTAGTGATACATCACACATAAAAAATGAATCATGTCTTGATTCCTGAGTCATCAAAAAATATAATAAATGTATCTCATGATCGTCATCATGACTCATGAGTCATCTACAATGAAATCAAGTAAATAAACTATCGATTCCCTCTACCCCTTTTACGGGCAAAGGTAATCGCTGTAGAAAGTGCTTTTCCTTTAGCACTAGGAGTAGGTGCCCTTGAGACATGTGTGCCTCGTACTGGAGTCAAACGTCCTCTAGACGAACTAGAAGACCCTCGAGACAGATGTCCCCTAGAAGAAGGTACTGGTAGAGGAGGTAGATTGCTAGTGCTACCACTGGGCCTATCTCCCTCTGAATGTGACTGTGGCTCTGCTAGTGGCACAGTTGCAGACTCAACGTGAAACTAAATATCCTCTGGAACATCTTGATCCAAGTCCTCAGAGATACCATGATCATCACCACTATCCTCTAGCCAATCAAGAGCGGTGTCAATAACAGGTTCCTCAACCTCCACCCTCCATGCATCAGTGGTGTCAATCCCATCTAATGAAATGGCCTTCGCATGAATTTTTATCTCAAGTTGCTTCACCCACAACCTGAGATTGTAGTAGACGTAGACCAAATCATTAGGGCGTGAGGTAGACCAAATCCACAAATCTGACCCTTGAATCCACAAAATCCCAATGGCAAACTCTTCCTTGTCTGGTTGAATGGCTTGGCTCTCCTCCTTGGCTAAATGCACAAACAAACCAAAAAACCCCCTCACGGGCCCTTAAACGCGCAAACTTTTTTACATAGGCAATTTTTTCCATAGACCCATGATTTTTTTCGTTTTTTTTCCCGATTTTTTTAGTGATTTTTTGAGAAAAAATCGTTTTGGCCAAAAACTCACGATTTTTGCCGATTTTGGCGATTTATCGCCGATTTTTGTAACAGAGGTACAAACAGTGGACAACCAAATATTTTTAGATGGCTTACTTCTGGCTTCTTCCCGGTGAACATTTCTTCGGGGGTTTTGAATCCAAGTGCACTATGGGATAATCTGTTTTGGACATAAACTGTTGTTCTTGCTGGTTCAACGCATAAGTGCATTGGAAGATCTTGATTGTGGATCATAGTCATCACTGCTTCCATTATTGTTCTATTCTTTCTTTCTGCTACACCATTTTGTTGAGGATTATAGGGAGTGGTGAGCTCCCTCTTAATCCTGACATCTCTGCAAAAGATTCCAAATTCATTTGAGGTGTATTCTCCTTCATTATCTGACTTGAGTATCTTGATCTTTCTTTCAGAGAGATTTTCTACCAAGGCTTTGAATTCCTTGAACTTTTTGAGTACTTCATCTTTTGATTTCAAGAAATAAACCCAAGTCTTGCGAGAATAATCATCAATAAATGACACATAGTACATATACCCACTTAGAGAGGTTGATGGCATTGGACCACATACATATGAGTGGATGAGCTCCAAGATTCCTTCTGCTTTATTGTCGCTCTTTGGGAAACGATTCTTTATGTTCTTTCCTTGTGCACATCCCTTGCATACACTTTCATGATCAACCTTGAATTCTGGTAAACATGTAACTACCTTGCTTACATATGGTAAGGCTTTGTAGTTGATGTGAGTTAGTCTTCTATGCCAAAGTTCACAAGGACTCTTAGTGCAGTGAGTCAAGGCTGCATCTGAGTGGCCTTTTAACTTATACATGCCACCTTCTTCTGTTCCAATAACATGTGCATCTGCTATAGATTTTCCTTTAGACCAGATAAAAACTTCACCATCTATGAACGCAACCTTGAAACCTTTCTTATCTAGAGTTGAGATAGAAAGTAAGTTCTTTGTCAAACCTGCTACATAAAGTACATCCTTCATTTTCATTAGAGTCCTTGAATCAAGTTTGTAGGTGGATTCTCTCATTCTTTTGATAGGATAATGATAATCATCTCCGAGTGAAACTTTCCAAAGAAAGTCCTTTTCTGTAAGGCTAGAGAGAATGTTTCTTTGACCTGTCATGTGCTTAGAGGCACCATTGTCTATGAGCCAAATGTCCTCTCCAGGTGTCACAGATCCTGAGAGGGTGGGAAATAAAACATAATCTTCAATCTCTTCTTTAGTCAACTTCGTGGGTGGCTTATCATCTTCAACTGCATGGGCATGATGTCTTTTGTTATTTCTCTTCTTATATTCTTCCCTTCTGGCAGGACAATTCTTAGCAATGTGTCCCATCTTATCAGAGGTGGTGATTTTGATGAATCTGACATGGGAGGAGGATGACTAAAGAGCTATGAGATTCTTGTATATAAGGTTCTACTATCTACCCTATTTGTATTTTCCATTGGCATTCCACCTATATGATTAGTTGGTATCTATGCAATACATTTTGATTTTGGTGACATCACATGACTCAATGAGCAAAATTGTAGTTTATGGTTCATGTTATCCCCCGTTCCTAGGGATAAATAAGGAGATGATGTCTCGAATCCCTCAGGTTGTAGACATGGAGTACCGAGAGGCAGATGAGCAAGCAGGGGCCCCTATCATACCACACATCATTGTTGAAATATTGTAGCTTCGAAAAATATTCTAATTATAATTGAGTTATTATCTTATAGATAAAATCCTCTTTTGTGGATTGATCATGTCGGGTCTTGTATAAGACCAAATCCCCTTTTGTGGATTGGTCAAACCATAGTTATATGGTGGTGTTTGTAAAGTCGGCCCCTAGAGTTTAATAAAGTGGTTTTAACCACTATTGGAAGAAGTCAGCCCTACTTGATGAAGAGACATAACCCTAGCGCCTTATCAACTAGTATTTATAAGTGAGGAGGGCGCCTCATTTGTTCACTCACTCGCTCACACTTCTAGTGCACATCTTTTGAAGGTAGATGCAATTGCAAGAAGGAGAGAGGCGCATGCTCAGTCCTAGTCTTTTCTTGGTGGTTTTGTCTCAAGTCTTGGCAATCTATCATTAAGTAATTTTTTGCTGGGTTTTCTGCCCCATGAGGGTTTCCCAGGATAAAATGTTGTGTACCTTGTGATTGTGTTTCTTTCCGTGATCCTACTTATGTTGTTATGCTCTAGTAAATTGAATAAAACTTAAAAACAACTCTAAATTTAACATGGTTTCAGAGCGAGGTTGAATAGAGCACCTTTCACTGGGTATCCAAAAATGCCATTGTTGTTGTACAAGAAAATTAGGGCTTTTTATTTGAAATGAATTTCTGACTAAAAACCATCTAGGGAAGTGCATCCTACCCTAGCACATCATTTGGCAGCTTGAGCACACCTTTTCAGTGGCTAGAGCCTCCGAAAAGTCAAACCCTAGTTTTGACCGGTACCAAAAAACCAGGAAACCAGAACCAGTACCAGAAGTACCAGTCTAGATTTTTGCAAGTCAAGTTTCAAGGGTTAAAACTTGAAATTTTTTAAAACAGACAACTCTAGCCTACTTGCCTCAACGCAACACATCTCTTGGTAAGTTCAGATTCATTTTCTGAGCACTTTCAGTTTTTGGTCATTTTCCCAGCGCTAGGTCAAGAGGTCTACCAACACCAAGCTTGTTGACAAGTTAGAAGGTGTGAAAAACGTCCATGCCTGGAAGTACATAATGGGACTAATTATTCAAGAGAATGACCTTGCAAAATTCATAAAAGAAAATGTACCAGAACCCGAAGAAGATGCAGCCAAAGTGAAGTACAAGAAGGATATGGTTAGGGCCAAAAGGATCATTGCAGACTCCATTAAATATCACTTAATCCCTCAAGTATCTTCTAAGAATACTCCAAAAGAGATGTTTGATGCCCTAACCAGAATGTATGAAGGAAAGAACATCAACCGAAGACGACCTTGAGAACCCAACTCAAGAATACAAAGATGCAGAAAGAAGAAATAGTTCAAGACTATTTCTCTAAGGTTACTCATTTCAAAGAATAGCTAGAAGCAGTTGGAGACAACTTCGATGAAGATGATCTCATCATAACAACTCTTAATGGTCTCACAAGACCTTGGGATGCCTTCATCCAAACCATTTGTGCAAAACAAGAAAATCTTCAATTCGACAGTCTATGGGAGGAATGTGTTCAAGAAGAAGCAAGAGTAGCCAACCGAGAAGCCATACTATTAAAAAAGTAGATCAAGCCCTAGTTGCTCATGCTAAAGGAGGAAAGAAAAATGTCTCATTTCCAAAAGGAGACCCACCTTCACAAAGAATCTCACTCCCCAAAGAGATTCACACACTTCCATAAAGAATCTCACCCTCCAAGGAGATTCCAGAAATATCATAAAGGTCAAAGAAAAGAAAATGATTTCTCCTTTTATCAATGTTATCATTGTGATAAGATGGGATACATTGCTAAGAATTGTCCTGCCAGAAGGGAAGAATAAAAGAAGAGAAATAACAAAAGACATCATGCCCATGTGGTTGAAGATGATGAGCCACCCACGAAGTTGACTAAAGAAGAGATTGAAGATTATGTTTTATTTTCTGCCCTCTTAGGATCTGTGACACTTGGAGAGGACATTTGGCTCATAGACAATGGTGCCTCTAAGCACATGACAGGTCAAAGAAACATTCTCTCTAGCCTTACAGAAAAGGACTTTCCCTAGAAAGTTTCACTCGGAAATGATTGCCATTATCCTATCAAAGGAATGAGAGAATCCATCTACAAACTTGATTCAGGGACTCCAATGAGAATGAAGGATGTACTTTATTTACCAGGTTTGACAAAGAACTTACTTTCTATCTCAGCGCTAGATAAGAAAGGTTTCAAGGTTGCGTTCATAGATGGTGAAGTTGATGATTCTAACACATGATTCTAAGGGCCTCCTCTTCTTTGGAGGTCATCCATAGTGATATGATGGGACCCTTTCCCCATTCGTCCATCAACAAAGCAAGGTATGTGCTTACATTTATTGATGATTTCTCACGATACACGGGTGTATTTTCTCCGGCATAAGTCCTAGGTTTTTCAGCATCTTAAAGACTTCAAAGCACATATAGAGACTCAGACTAGGAGAAAGATCAAAATCCCCTGCACAAACAATGGGGGGGGGGGGAATATATGAACCGAGATGTCCAACATCTTTGTTCAGAGGCAGGTATACAGTTGCAACACACAGTACCTTACACTTCGTAGTAGAACATAGTAGTCGAGAGGAAGAATAGACCCCTCAAGGAGATGGCCACTTGCATGTTGCATGCAAGATCTCTACCACCCAAGCTTTGGGCCTGTTATCGCATAGTTTGTAGCTAGGTCAAAAGCTAGAGGATAAAGGCCAAACTGGCGTAACATGAACCTACCCCACCCAATGTCACCTCAATGGGGAGGTTCTTTCTATTTAGGGAGGTTAGCCCAGGGGAGACGTCCCTGCAACCTGGGGTTTTGAAGAGGTCAAAGATAGAGGTCAAAGCAAAAGTTCCTCCTCATAGGTTACCACCAAGGTCAGATAGTCCGACTAATCAGCCAATAAATGAAGCGTATGCCCAAATGAGAACACCTGCCCGGAACAAGACAATAGCAAAACAATATATATGGAAGCTATAATTCAGTGGGTTAGTACTTCATATAACTATCTGACATCAATGTGTAAGCAATTAAAGACAACAAATATTAATGAGATCAACGTTTATCAATATGGCAATGGAAAAGTATCAATTCATCAATAACTATTAAGATGATGTGGCTAATAATGTATTTAATCAATCATTCACTCAATAAATGCTTTCAACCATCATCTAATTGCTTATCATCAAAATTTGCTGCGTCAAGATGGAATAACCAAGTGTGACGTCGACCTAGTTAGGGTTAGCTAGTTAGTTAGGGTTTCAAAATTTAAAGTTTTGAGAGTTGGTTTGAGCACTATCACTTCAACGTTGTGGTTCTAAGATCAGTGCCTAAGGGTAGATGGAGTTAATTAAGTAGAGGACGCAAGGTTGAAGGAATAAAGGCTAAGGACAAGAGGGAAGGGTTCTAGAGTGCTGCAATGGCAGGGCCCTAGAATCAAAACCCTAGGGGAAAGAGGCTCACTCCGGTGTTGCTTAAGCAAGGCCTCGTGCTCTTTCCTCCTTCCTTAGGTCAAACTTGGCAAAACGGCTAGCATAAAGATAAGTTAAAACAAGAGGATGAGGTGAGGGAAAGTGTTGCAATGGCAAGGCTTTATCACCAAACCCTAGAAGATGGACGACCCTAGGTGTAGATTACCTAGGCCTGGGATGTCACCTCCTTTTTAACCTTTAAAAACACAACTAGCACAAAGGGAAAAAGTGAAAAGAGTGTAGCAAAGGCTAGGCTCTTTCTTCCTTCTTCAATGGCTGAAAATTTCTCTCTAAGGGGACATGAAACAAGGACCTACTTGTGTGCTTGTCACCTAGGGTTTTAAAATCAACAAATTTATAAGTAAATGTAAGAATATAAACCTACAACCATTCAATTAAGAAGTTTTGCAAGAAAAAAACTTACATATCATGATGAAAAGCATATGCAAACCCTAGTTGTAAACCTTCCTTCAAGAGAAATGCCAAACATGCCAGGATAATCCTTCCATCAACAAGTGCGCCTCCTTTAAAAGACCAAATACCCAAACTAGGGTGCAAAAATCAGACCTCACAAGAGAGTGAGTTGTGTCTTATGTTCAAATGAGGGAAAAACCATCCTCAATATATAATGTATCATGACCTATAATTAAAATTAGGTCATTAAAAATAGCCGATAAGGCTACAAACCAAAATCATACTGTTTTTACATTAAATGCTAAGTAAAAGACCTAAATGAGCAAAAAGTGAGACGTCAAGCCCCTTTGAGGGAGACGTTAGGCCCTTTTGGGGCTAGTCTAGCATCCAAAAGTCAGACGTTAGCCCATTCTGGGCTCCTCCAAGCTGCCACACGTGCCAGCCATCCTATCAAACTGCCACACACTCAAGGTGACATCAATGGCTCTTGGGTGACGTCCTGGCCATCAAAAGGAAAACGTTCCATTTGAAGTGGGTCAACCCCCCTGGGCTGGGCTCAACCAAAGTGTCCTGGGTGGAACGTCCTTCTTCTTCTCATGTGCAAAGGCTCGACCAATCACTGTCCTGTCTCTGACCCTGATGGGGTCCCAACAACCATTTGATGGGCTCTTCAGCCCCATGGAGGTCCGAACTAATCATCTCCCCATGTGTACCGGTCCAACTGGTACCTGTCCGTCGGGCATGGTCCTGCACATCAAAAACTTCGCCCTCCATGGGCTCATTAGTCACAGGGATACGAGCAATGTCAATCACATTTCATCATTAATTTTATCAAATACATGCATAAAACCCCTGATATATCAATCAATAGCTCAAAGACCCTTAGAAACCTACAATACAAGGTTGAAAAGAGAGACAAGATATCCTATTGGGCCAGCATTCATAAGCAAAGGAAAGTCACCAAGGGGTTTCATTCAAGCCATGTAAAATGAGGTGGTATGGACAAAGGATGTCCTGACATAAGGGTAGAGTGAAAATCAGAGGTGCATGGTTTACCTGTGGGCGCCTTTGTAGAAGGTGAGTTGTACCTGTCATGGATGCAGATTTTTTCCAAGCCCCTTTGCCTTTATTCTTTCTTTCTTTGTCATTTTCTTCTTTCTTTTTATTTCAAGGACTAACTAGAGGACACTGCCTTGGCGTGGTGACCAGAGCTGACAGTGTTACCCACAAGCACTTTCACAGAGATGATAAGGCTGGCTCGTGATGAGACCCCCTTTCCCTTGGCCATGCAACCAAATGTCACTGCCCTGGCGTGGTAACCAGATAGTGGCAATGCCATGCTGTTAGGTACCCATGAACATAATAGGCTGGCTTGTGATGAGACCCCCTATCCTCTTGGCCAGGTCTTGTTTTATTATTTTTCTTAGGGTCCCTCTTGTTTCTTGCTGAGAGGCTTTTTATCGCCTTCTCGGGGATCCCTGGCTGAGGCATCTCTAGGTTTCATTTTTATGGCTTTTATCTTTTACCAGTTGCTTTTACCTTCTGGGCCTTAAGCCCCTTCTTCCCACGAGATAAGGTGCAACCCCACAAATAGATCATCCTAATGCCTGGACTAGGGGAATGGGATAGGTGAGCGGGAGATAAGATGCAAAAGTGATGATATGATGGGAGTAGACGATGGCTCTTCAGAAATCCCCCCGGTGGCAAACCAAAACCTATGGATACAGGCTTGCTAGGGCAACCCGTCAATCCCCCCAACCATGGTCAAGTGGGTTAATGTAAGATCCAAGCAGTCATAAGAAATAAAAGGAATTTGATGCATATATCTAAAGGTCATAATGATAAAAAATGACACATACCATGATACTTGGATCAATTACCTCATGGAGCAAGAGTCTTCTCCGATACAAGTCCAAGCCGAAGGTGATGGATGCTGCTGCTGCTGACAAGGCAAGTATGATGAAAGAGAAGAAAGATGGGCCCTCCAGAGCCATGCTCAGGTCAATCCTGCTCTCGGTACTCCATGTCTAGGACCTGTGGGCCTCGAGACATGATCTCCTAGTTATCCCTAGAAATCGGGGATAACAGGGCCGAAGCACTTAACTGTGCCAACCACATTCTAAATCGATCTCCTCGCAGATCTATCAAGGACTCGACCCCCTTTGAGGCATGGAGCAACAATAAACCTGAAGTCACCCACTTCTGAATATTTGCATCACTCACATGAGCCTGCGTACCCTTTGAAAAGAGGAAAAAATTAAATCTGCAGAGTACCACATGCATCTTCGTGGGATATCCATATGGTGTGAAGGATTACAGGTTACTTGAACCCTCTATTGACATGCTCATCATTGAGTGCAATGTTCAGTTTGAGGAAACTCCCTTGCATGCACCGTTGGAGCCACATGCATATACCTCTGTACCACTGTCTACACCAAACATTAGTGATGACGAGTCCACTCACTTGGATCATGGTTCAGATCTGAGCTCTGAATTTGATTTATAAGATTATAAGCATGATAATGATCAACATACAGATGTGGAGCCACCACACATGCCTAAGTGGGCACAAACCATCCTACAGGCAGCATGAGACCTTGTGGGGGATCCAACAGATAAGAGGAGGACGAGGTCTCAGTTTGAGGATCGTCGTGCACTCACAACTACTGAACCAATGATGCCCATGCATTGCTATATGGTTCTAGCTTCAGACCCACAGACCTATGTAGAGGCTGCAGGGAATCCTTTCTAGGAGGTCGCCATGTAGGAGGAGTATAACTCTCTCCTCGAGAACCAGACTTGGGATCTGGTTACACTTCTTTCAGATATGAAGCTTGTCAGAGGCAGATGGGTCTACATGACCAAGTAGGGAGTAGATGAACATGTGAGCAGGTATAAGGCAATATTGGTTTCCAAAGGCTTTCAGCAGATTCACGAGATAGACTATGATGAGACCTTTTCTCCCGTAGCAAAGATGGACATCATTCGATTGGCTCTTGCCATTGCAACAACTAGGGGGTGGGAATTTCACTAGATGGACGTGAATAATGCTTTTCTTCACGAGGATCTCTCAAAGGAGATTTACATGGAGCAACCACAAGTGTTTATTCATAACTCATCCTTAGTATGTCGACTAAAGAAGTCCCTCTATGGCCTCAAGCAAGCACCTAGAGCATGGTATGTGAAGATGGATGTCTACTTGCTCTCTTAGAACTTTGTCAGATGCAAATAAGATCTGAATGTCTACATGTTGAGGACCTTACACTCCTTATTGATCTTAGTTCTCTATGTTGATGACCTCTTGATCACAGGAAGTTCGACCTCAACAATTTCTACGGTCAAAGACATTTTGCATGACAGGTTTTCTATGAAGGACATGGGTCCACTGCACTATTTCCTTGGTCTCGAGATCAGTTAGGATGTTTTAGGCATCAATCTATCTCATCAGACTAAGTATGCCAGGGATCTCTTGGTTAGATTCCACATCACTGATTGCAAGTCGACAACCACACCCTTTTTGTTTGGGGTACATCTTGAGGATGGCGGGGGTACACCAGTAGTGGACAACACCTTGTATCGATAACTTGTGGGGAGCCTTATATATCTCACCTAGACCTGGTTGAATCTATCATATGCAGTAGGGGGAATCTCCAAGTACATGCAGGAGTTGCCTGAGCTACACTGGAAGGCTCCAAAGCGCATCCTTAGATATGTTCAGGGCACCACAAGTTATGGGATCAACTATGCAACTGGTTGTGCATTGGATCTCAGGGGCTTCATCGATTCTGATTGGGATGGCGATAACACATATCACAAGTCCACCTCTGTTGAATTTTCACTATGCTAGGCTCAAGCATGAGGTTTATTTCATTTTAGCATTTACTTGAACCATAAAAAAATGCATCTACACCATACACAATTGTTGCAATAACCAAGATCACAAGAAGAAATACCATGCACAAGAACACAAGAAATATCCTAGGAAACCCTTCTACTCAAGGGAAGAAAACCCAACAATCCTTTGCTATATTCTCAAGAGAAGATCCCCCAACCATAAAACCCTAATGCACACAAGAGGGTGCTCTACAACCTTGAAACTTGTGCCCAAGAGAGGTGTGCACTTCAATCCTAAAATGTACTTGCTGAAATTTCCAAATGACAAGTGACAAGTGTGTGAGTGTATGAGTGTGTTTCCTCAATGGGGAAATCACCTCTATTTATACTAGACTGGACACAACAAAAGGCGTGTCTATTGGCACAACAGGGCCGACCTCAATAACTCAAAACATAATTAATTATTACAATAAACCTTAACTATCTTTCACATATGGTGGGGTCGACTTGTACCCTTTACATCACAATTAGGGTTACAGGCAAATCTTACACTTAGACATATAAAAAGGGATCCACATGTCTACTAGGGACACATCCACCTGTGCTCAACCACATGGACGTCATACTCAACAGAATCATCTGGAGTACCACATTGTCTCAACTCTCTACACAGAGGAGAACGATACATCCATCACATGGGCATACCCAACCACTGGGGGGTGACTCAACTCTCACAGAGGAGAACAATGCCCCAACCACTGGGGACAACTCAACTCACACACAGAGGAGAACGATGCCCCATCACGTGGGTATGCCCAACACTGGGCTCCCTCTTAGGTCAACTCAACTCAGTCACAGAGGAGAACGTATCCTGGAGGATGTCTCACGATGCTGCAATCATCAACACTCCCTCTCAGCTAGGGAGGCATTCTCCACTAGGCCAAGTCTCTCACGAAAGTACTCGAACTTCGCCCTGGCAAGCGGTTTGGTGAAGATATTTGCAATCTGATCATGTGTAGGAAGGCACTGCACGTGTACTACTTTCCTTTGCACCATGTCTCTGATATAATGATATTTTATCTCAATGTGTTTCGATTTATCGTGAAACACAGTATTCTCAGAGAGCTTCACACAACTATGGTTATCACAATGAATAATGGTAGAATCCATCTCATGATCAAATAAATATTTTAGGAGCTTGCGAAGTCACACTGCTTCACGGACTGCCACACTCAACGCTATATACTATGCTTCTGTGGTACTCAAAGCCACATAGCTCTGTTTCCTATTGCACCAGGAAACCATGACAGACCCTAATGTAAAACAACAACCAGATGTTCTCTTCCGGTCCACTACGCTCCCTGCCCAATCTACATTGGCATATCCCTGCAATCTCATGTCTACACTTTCGGCATATCTCAGGCCATATCCAACTGTGCCTCGTAGATATCTCGATACATGATTTGCTGCTATCGAGTGAGTCTGTCTCGGTCATGTATCACGAATCCATCTGGCTGCGCGATGTAAACTTCTTCCTCAATCTCACCATTAAGAAAAGCTGTATTTACATCCATCTGATGTAGTTTCCATCCCATAGATGCAGCTAGTGCAATGATAGTACAGATGGAAGTGTATATGGCTACAGGAGCAAACGTCTCCTCATAATCAATTCCCTCCACCTGTGAGAATCCTCTGGGTACAAATCTCGCTTTGTATTTCTCGACACTTCCATCAACAACATGCTTGATCTTATAGATCCACTTGGAAGTCACTACAGACTTACCTTCTGATCTCGGAACAATATCCCACACATCATTCTTCAAGATGGACTGATACTCTTCTGCCATGGCATCTTTCCATACTTCCTGACCTGTTGCTTCTCCATGACAAGAAGGCTCAATATCAATGATGTGGCTCATGGCTGAAAAATTGTTCAAAAATCTCTTTGGTTTCTTGCTCTCTCGAAATGTGCCTCGAGGAGCTGCATGTCCCTCTACCTCCTGGAGAGTTTGTCGAGCCCAGGCAGGCCTTTTATGGTCTACTACAATGTCTCTGGGGACATCAACTGGATCGACTGGAACAATGGTTGTCTCCCTTTAAACCGCTGAAGGGGGAGAAGGTATTGTCTCGCTGTCAATCTCCATTTGAGATTCTTTGGATCTTTGAAAGGCTATCTCTTCCTCAAAGATGACATCTCTGCTCACCTCAATCTGTCTCTGACCAGGGATGTAGATCTAGTATGCCTTCGAAGATTCACTGTATCCCACAAATGTACCCTTTCTCTCTGAAGGGTCTAGCTTGGAGCTCTTCTCCTTGGGTAGATGAAAATATATTGGACACCCAAATATCCTAAAGTGTCCAACTTCAGGCTTCACTCCGGTGAAGGCTTCTTCGAGAGTCATGTCCTTCAAAATCTGGTGAGGACTCATGTTCTGAACATATACTACGGTCATGGATGCTTCTTCCCACAAAATCATAGGTAGACTCTGATCATGTATCATTGCTTTGGTTGCCTCAATGATGGTTATGTTCTTCCTCTCTGCAACCCCATTTTGTTGATGGTTATAAGGAACTGTGTACCCCCTCTTGATCCCTGTCTCAATACAAAAATCATTGAAATCGTTGGAGGCGTATTCTCCTCCATTATCTGATCTTAGTACCTTGATCTTTCTTTCGGGTAGGTTCTCAACCTGAGCTTTGAATTCTTGAAATCTTGCAAGGACTCCATCCCTGGTCTTCACGAAATAAATCCATGTTTTCCAAGAGTGATCATCTATGAAGAGCACATAGTACAAATATCCATTTAAGGAGGCAACTGTCATTGGTCCACACACATCTGAATGTATCAATTCCCCTTGACATTCTTGCTAAGAGCACAACCTCTACAGACACCATTATGTTGAACCTGTATCTCTGGAAGGCTTGTTACCATCTTCCCTAGAGTTGGAAGGGCTCTATAATGAATGTGAGCAAGTCTCCTATTTCATAGCTCACTCAAGCTGATAGTATCATGTAACAGGGCCTGGACTGGTCAGACAATCAACCTGTATAAGTTGTTTTCTCAAACACCAATTACTTGGGCATAATTCATATGTGAGTCCTTGTGCCATGCAAAAACTTTTCCTTCAGAAAAGGTAACCTTGTAGCCTTTATCTTCTAAGGTAGAAATGGAGACAAGGTTCCTTTTCATCCCAGGTACATATAATACCTCACTCCACTGAAGAGGTATGTCAGAATCTAGTTGGAATGTAGAAGTTCCAACCCCTTTCACATTATATCTGACATTGTCTCCAAGTACATGTAGATTGGTCTTTTTCTCAACAAGATCTATCAGATGATCTCTATATCCGGTCACGTGCCTAGAGGCACCACTGTCAATTAGCCAAATATCATTATCAGTAGGAACCGTACGTGAGAGTGCTGAAATGAATAAGAAGGCTTCTTCTTTGATGTCTTCATCTCTATGAAGTCTTGACTTCCAAGAACCGAAGTTGCTTGATCCATCAAGCTTATCTTCCACCATAGTTATGTTCATCATATTTTCAAATTCTTCACAAACCCTTACCAACTGGGCTAGGAAACCTAACAGCTAGGCTAGGCTAGCAATCTTAGGTTTCTTTGGGCTTATGACTGCCAACAATAAGCCTTGAAAGTCGGAAGAACACTGGTGCGCTGAAAAGCTCCTTTAATGAGTTGCAAAAACCCTAAAACTGAAATTTCTGTAGAAAATTGCGAAACCCTAGGGCCAAAAATCCAAAATTCTCGGAATTGCAATATGAGAGTTGTTGGAGGTGCACCAAGGGAGGTCGTACACCCCTATGCAATTTTTATACCCAACATTTCAGTAGAAAGTGTCGAAACACTCAAAAGGGAGAGGGACGTACGGTTCTGCAAAAGAGGAGGATGACTTGCTTGAAGGCTTGTGCAATGGCTTCTTCAAGACCTATGCTCTGATACCATGTTGAATTTTCACTATGCTAGGATCAAGCATGAGGTTTATTTCATTTTAGCATTTACTTGAACCATAAACAAATGCAGCTACACCATACACAAGTGTTGTGATAACCAAGATCACAAGAAGAAATACCATGCACAAGAACAAAAGAAATGTCTTGTGAAACCCTTCTACTCAAGGGAAGAAAACCCAACAATCCTTTGCTATATTCTCAAGAGAAGATCCCCCAACCATAAAAATCTAATGCACTCAAGAGGGTGCTCTACAACCTTGAAACTTGCGCCCAAGAGAGGTGCGCACTTCAGCCCTAAAATGTACTTGCTGAAATTTCCAAATGACAAGTGACAAGTGTGTGAGTGTATGAGTGTGTTTCCTCAATGGGGAAATCACCTCTATTTATACTAGACTTGACACAACAAAAGGTGTGTTTATTGGCACAACAAGGTCGATCTCAATAACTCAGAAAATAATTAATTATTACAATAAACCTTAATTATCTTTCACATATGGTGGGGCCGACTTGTACCCTTTACATCACAATTAGGGTTACAAGCAAATATTACACTTAGACATATAGAAAGGGATCAACACGTCCACTAGAGCTCAACCACTAGGGACACATCCACCTGTGCTCAGCCACAAGGATGTCATACTCAACAGAATCATCTGGAGTACCACATCGTCTCAACTCTCTACACAGAGGAGAACGATACACCCATCACATGGGCACACCCAATCACTGGGGGACGACTCAACTCCCACAGAGGAGAACGATGCCCCAACCACTGGGGGATGATTCAACTCACACACAGAGGAGAATGATACCCCATCACATGGGTATG
This sequence comes from Picea engelmannii, assembly GCA_009831015.1. Classification (NCBI taxonomy): domain Eukaryota; kingdom Viridiplantae; phylum Streptophyta; class Pinopsida; order Pinales; family Pinaceae; genus Picea; species Picea engelmannii. The sequence continues at coordinate 477,876 of ML778603.1, read as the reverse complement.
CACAACACTGGGCTCCCTCTTAGGTCGACTCAACTCAGTCATAGAGGAGAACGTATCCTGGAGAATGTCTCACGACATTGCAATCAATTATCAACAACCTTTGTGTATATGCTTAGTTTGGGTTTTGGTCCCATCTGTTGGTCGAGCAAAAAACAATCATCTATTGCTCTATTGTCAGCAGGGGTCGAGTACAGAGGAGTGGTCAACGCCACTATTCAAGCACTTTGGCTTCATAACTTCCTCATCGAGCTTGACATCCAGTTTCATTGTCCGATTGTCATTTGACAATTAGAGTACTCTCAAGTTTTGCAGAGACCCATTGCAACGAATGTTGATGTTTCTCTAGTTAGCAACATTGGGTAGACATTCTCCCAGATTGATCATGCTGATTTGACCAAGGGAGAATGATACATTCGCTCACGGGGCCATGCTGATTTGGCTAGTGGTGAATGGCCTAGTGGAAATCTTTCTCTTATTAGTCATGCTAAATTGACAAGGAGTGAAAAAGACTCGAGATGCTCTCATATTGCATGCTCCGGGATCGAGTGATCTATTTTTTATAGGGCAGGTTTGACTTGTTTACAAGTCTAGTCTAATGTTGAAGATGTAGGCTCAAGAGACCTCTTGTGATGAGGGGCTTCTCGGTGGATCTACTCAACATTAGAGCCCTATATTAATTAGACGTGCATGTGAGGAGATAATACATAAACAAGGCTCATGAACAACTTTTCTGGTGAAGAAGAAATACCAAGAAGACAAGACAAACCATTAAAAAAACCCGAAAAACATTAAATGAAAGATTGAAGACAAAAATACAAGTCGGCCCTACAAGGAAATTAAAGGTGACTTGATTCATATAAATAAAGGCTTGATCATTTCATTTTCATCACATCACACAACTCTTCTCATCAAGTACGCAAGTCCAAGTTGTAGTTGTAGTTGCCAGTTACAATTGCAGTTGCAGTTGCCAATTGCCAATTGTTAGTTGAACAAATTTGAGGTGTGCTATCTTGTCTAGAGTTCACTATCTTTGAGGGTTCTTCGTCATACAAGGGAAAATTTCTTTATGTGTTGGGTTTCTTCATATTGATGGTGATGTACTTATTGGTTTGAATTATTCTTAAGAAAAGTTGTTGGTTTTCTTTCAAGGTTGGGTTTCCCAAGATAAAATCTTGTGTCTACTGTGCATGGCTATCTCTCCATGATTTTGTTGTTTCCACAACAAATTTGTTTTGGTTGATATTTTCAGTGTGTAATTATTCTATGACAACAGTGACATAAAATTGTGTTTGAAATCATAAGGAAATAATTATTAGATTTGGAAATTGAAAAATTCAACAACGACAACAGATCAAACACATCGAGATCCATATGCATTACATCAAAGAGTTGGTACACGACATAATCATCGATTTGTAGTACTGCCCATCCATCGAAGAGATTACAGAGATCTTCACCAAGACATTTATTGAACATAAGTTCCAACCTTTTGCGCAATCGTCTTGGAGTGAAGGACACAATTGCTTATCAATTGCCTTTCTTCCTTCGTCTTTTTTATGCATTGTACTTTGAGGGGGAAGGGGGGGAAGGGTTCCCATGAGGTTTTCCCTCTTTCCTCTATTTTCAATGTTTCATTCTTAGATGCATTGTACAATGGGTACCTAACATGGCCTTGGTTGTCGGGACTCATTCATCATTTACACCCTAGTAGTGTTCGAGGGTGTTGTAGATATTACACGCGCACCTACTATTTCTTTTCCTAGGTTGACTAAGTCTATGTTGAGAGTGCCCCTGGTTAGAGATATTCTCCCCTACATGAGGGCGCCACACCCTCTTCAGTCTTGAGTCATTTACACCTCAGTTAGACTAGTGGAGTGGAGTCTTGTATGACAACCTCGATATTATCACCAAGTGTTGCATGCATACCTCGGTATCATCACCATGAGTGCGCACTTACTTTGGAATCATCACCAAGAAGGTGCCACACATGTGCATGCATGATTCTCTCCTCACTCCACTAGTGATTAGTTAGTTAACTAATGACGACATGGCCAATTAACTAGGACTAGCTTGCTGTTCACTCTAGAGTCTATTCGTGAGTGTATAGATCTCTCTAGATCACTACTATGGCGAGTTCGTTTGCTCATGTAAAGTATTTCATGTGTATTTTACCATTCTCTCATACAGTTGATATAATTCTTTCATTCTACTCTCTTCTCTTCTGTCTTGCAAGCTTTGTGTGTTCATTTTCTACAAGTTAGGTTTGGTGTGAAAACTTCACACATTTGACACGTGTCTTTAGGACATCTGTCAAACATATGTTCGATACATGCCCTAGTATATCACATGCTCGACATGCAGGCCTTGGTGGATGTGTCATGTTTCCTTGCATATCACTGTTTAACTTTACTTATTTCATATATGTGAGGGAATTGCCAAAGATGTTACAAGTTGGCCTATTTTGATCTAATTTTTTTTTTTTTTTTTGAGAAAATTTCCAATTATTTTGTTTTCCGTATTCTTGAAATTGGTTCGTTTTGAATTTTAACAGAGAATAGTTATAATTCTATTATCATTATTAACTTCATGATCAATATGCGATATACTGTAGGCAAAGAAAATTGTGGTCTATTTATCAGACACATGATCCTCAATTTATCAGAAAAATGAGGATCATGAATCAAACGAAGCTAAAATTGAGGAGGCTCTCACTTTTCACTTTTAACTATCTTATGTTTTGATTCAATTGCTAAGGGGAAGGTGGATTGGATGATGCAACTGGTCAAGCTGGCATAGGAGGTGGCGTTAGCCACAAACAACAATCTAAACCTGTCCAAAATACAAAAATCCTTGAGAAAAAAGACAAAGGTGCTTGGAGTTTACAAAAGGCTCTTCAAAAGATGAGAAGTGCAAAAACAAAGGAATCTAATAATACTATAAAAAATAAAAAATGATAAATTTGAATGAAACACGTTAACCGTACTTGGTCAGAAATGAAAAGTATGAATTTTACAATATATATTCTTTTTCGACTATGAAGGATTTCCCAAGGATTTGTCATGTTTGGTCTTACCTATTTTGATTCCACCTTTGACTGTGGTAGACAATGATTCAGTTCTTGGAAAATAATTGTATTGTATGATCTTATGAGGGTAACCTGCATATAAGGATGGTGGTAATATCTTTAGGTCTAATTGTGACAGAAAGAACTTATCTCATACATAATCATTCTTCGTTATGTGTGCAATCGACATTGTTTTTTGCTACTTCGCTTGAGTTACACTGTAGCGAGCGTGGAGAATCCTCTAGTTGTATGCATGCAAAAATCCATTCTCGAGTAAATCTCATGAATTGAAAAATATGTAGTTTCATGGATTGAATTCTCTCGGTTGAGAAATGATAGATTGCTAGGAAATTATCTATTTGAATTGTATATTATGGTAGCTGCGGGAGGTATTAACCTCCATGTGTAACCTTGACAAGAATAGAATATTCCGGGAAGCAAGAAGAAATCCTAAAGCATGGATAATAACCCTAGGAGGCAAGTCGGCTCAAGAGAATATTTATTATTGGTTATTAACCTCCAGAGGTAGAAGTCGGCCCAGACAGCTTAAAGAGAAAAGTATAAATATAGGGCCTCGGATTTCATTTGACACAAACATCTCGCAACTACAGAAATGTAAGAGTGCGCACTGCAGAAACTGAGTAAGTGTGCAAGTCTGGAGAGTAGTTGCAGCTACAACTACTGCAATTTGTATTCTCGGTTTAGGCTTGGACTTTTCTATTGATTATGGTTTGGACTTGTTGCCTTGTGTGCTAGCTCCGGAGAGAGGTACGCTTCTTTGATTGGCTATTAGGCCTAGGGTTTGCTTCCAGAATCATTCTCTGTCAAGGCTAAGGTGCTCGGGGGTGGCTTCGGCCTATGGTTGGGTGACAATATTGCTATATTGTCTATGGTTAAACGAGCACATCTATTATTTCTAATAGGTTATGGGCCCACACTATCTTCGGACAGTCTAACCGCTGGAAGATAGATTGGGAGGATTTGCTCAGTTACAGTTGCAGTTGTAGTCAGTTTTTGTTGTAGCAACGAAACCCTAACCCTCTTGTTGAGGCACCTTAAGTGAAGAGATTGACCTAATTTCTCGATAGCCTAGTGCGCCCTAACCCAACACACCTCCTGGTACTCGCAGCAAGCTAAGACGCCAAGTTTGCGTTTTTGGTCAAAGTCAAAGGTTGACCAAGTCAAAGTAGTCATGACTTATTCTATGAAGTTAGAAAACAAGTTAGAAGGGGCTTCTAACTTCAGAGCATGGAAGACAAGGATTGATCTCATCGTTGCCAAGAATAAAGTGTTGGATATCGTGAAAGGAAAGATCGTGGAACCACAATTTGAAGAAGGAAAAGAGAAGGAACCTCAGAATGTTGCAATTATGGAGAAGTTCAAGGACAGTGACATCAACGCCATGAGTATCATAGTGAAATCTGTAAAAGACCACTTGATACCCTACATCTCTCATCTTGACTCATCTAAGAAGATGTACGATGCCCTAACTAACCTCGTCTCAGTCAGAAACATTGGACAAGTAATGAGTCTGAAGAATGAGCTCCTCGACATGAAAATGAATGATGATGACTGATGCAAACCCCCCTTCTCTCCTAAGGGCCGCGCGACCTCCCGGTCTAGGATCGATCAAGAAACTGAGTCTGATTGACTCTCTAGGTCTCTGTTAGACCCCAAACCCACTTACACAGGTCCTTTCTCCAAATGCGCAGGTCATACAAGACCCACGACTTCTCCCTTGAGCGTTGTTCGAGCCTCAATGCTAAATGGGCGCTAGCTCTTCTCTGCTAAGCCCCTTCTCTCACGCGACCACAGGCCTAAACAAAGGCGTGTCGCGATTTCGCGAATCGAGTGTTTGTATGCGAGTCACCTGACTCTCCTAATCTCCGAGTCCCCACAAGGGCCTAGCGCTCGCTAGCTCCTCCCTTATCCTTTTTCCATATGACCCCTCACTATAACCTGGGGCCAAACCTCCAAGCGCGTCGGGATTTTGCGTATCGGGTATTCCCGATGTGAGGTACCTCCGTCCTCTCAATACTCGAACTCTCGATGCTTCAGGTTTGACAGTCCAGATCCTCCCTCGATCCGACGGTCACGATGATTTCGGGACTTCGCATTTCGCGAAGTCGAAAGACTTATCTCCATAGGTCCTCCGATCCTTGAAATGCCGATATTTTGCCCTGGACAATCAACGGTCCAAATCTCTCATGGATCCAACGGTTCAGATCAAGTCGCAGATTCGGGCCTTGTGAATTCTTAGCGTTCTGCCCCTTGACTTCTCGAAGGTGCGAGTCAGCGAAACGTTGTTCGTTCGTCACGTGTCCCTCCTGATGGACGGTTCTGATTCTCTTGCGTTCAAACTGAACGACTAAGATCTTTCCCCCTTTGTGCTTACGCCTTCCTCAGGCTTAGAAAACTTTTTGAGTGTTCAAAGGTTTCGAACCTTTGCTCCTTCGACGAGTCCAATTCTTGGATCTCTTTAACACTTATGAAAAGTGTTACTCCTCCTGAGCTTGGTCTTGCGAATACTTCGACTTCTCGCGCACTCCTTGCGTTTCAGGGAATCTGATAACTCAGTTCCAAAGGATTTATTGGAGAGAAATTATTCTTGCCCTTCTGGCGTTCTCCCTTTCTGTTTCTTCGACTTCTTGCAAAGTCCTTTCAACACTCAGTCGAATCTCGGGTTTGTGCACTCCTTGCACTAGATCTTTACGCAAGGTTTTAAGTTCTTGTGAATGACTATGCACGCCTTGCACCAACCTCTTTGTACTCTTTGCAAAGGGAAACTTTCGTGTTATCTCTTCTGAGCTTCAGAATCGAAACAGACCCCGTCGACGCACTCTTTGCATTCTGTGTTCACACTTTGCACCACCTCAACAGAAGAGAAACAATTGAAACTTATCCTAACATTCACAGTCCCATCTACTCATAACGAGATTAATTCATTCATTCATGAAAACACAACAACAGAGAATTGCAAACAATGTTCACACTATGCATTGGATCAATTTTCCTCTGTTCTATTCCAAAATGAAAATGGTTACAACTGTAAATGAACAACAACAACAAACTATTGAATTCTTACTAACTTGCAGCTAACATCTTACCCTGCAACCAACTACCAACTAGCCTCATTTGAGCGTACAAAACCTCTATTTATCTCAGAGGGTTCTTAGGGTTTCCCCCTGGCTACTTGTCTACTCTAAAACTTAACCTAACGACTATTTGGACCACTTGCATTCCAGAGCCGTAGTGGAATCTCCCACTACGTTCGTAATCGTTCAAACGTGCCTCTAGATTTTTCTGGCCTGACTTCAAGCGTGCCTCAAAAGATTAATTCTGGCGCTGAGTTAAGGCGATCTTCAAAATATATGTTGTAACTGCCAGCGTTGAGCTCTCGTACAGATTCCTAGGCGCTGATGGGTCTTGCTTCGCGCGAGTGACAACGATGCTCTTGCATCATACTCCCCTTGACAAAAATTCATTGACTTCTATCCATGAGCTCCCGCACTGACTTTCCATGCTTCTGGATAACAACTTCATTTTCGTAATTGGCATCTTCTATTGGGTGTCTCTTCCACTTGACCATATATTCAAAATAGGTTTTCCTCCTGGTCTTTTTACCGATCCTTTGATCAACGATCTTCTCCATCTGTGGCTTCTCTGCTATAGGCATTTGTTGAACCTTTGCCTGATCTTCTGATCCCTCAGTGTCATCTTTCCTGTAAGGGTACAGGTCCGAAACATTGAATATGGGGGATATGCCCACATAATCTGGTAGCTCAATCTCATAGGCGTTTGCATCAAACTTCCTCAAGATCTTACATGGTCTTATCTTCTTCATCTTTAACTTGTTATATGTTCCCCTAGGGAACCTTTCTTTCCTGAGATGTGCCAGAACTTGATCTCCTACTTCAAATTGAAGTTCTCTGCGGTGTTGATCAGCTTTGCGCTTGTACTCCTGGTTAGAACTCTGCAATTGTCCTCTTAATCTGGCTATGGAGCTTGTGCATTTCTGCAGCAAAATCTTCTGTTCCAATGCTCTTGATCTCACTCTGCTCTAAGTCTCTCAACTCAGATACTCCCCTGGGTTGCGTTCCATACAATATTTGGAATGGGCTCTTTCCAATTCTCCTGTTTGGTGAGTCATTGTATGCAAATTCTGTTTGCGGCAAAATCTGATCCCACTGATTATGGTGTTCAGTGACCAAGCTCCTCAATAAGTTTCCCAAACTTCTGTTTACCACCTCAGTCTGTCCATCTGTCTGAGGGTGATAAGTTGAGCAGAAGAACAAATCCGTCCCCAACTTCTTCCACAGTGTTCTCCAAAAGTGACCAATAAATTTTGTGTCTCTGTCCGAGACAATGCTTCTGGGTAAGCCGTGAAGTCTTACAACTTCCTTGAAAAACAGATTCGCAACATGTGTTGCATCACTGGTCTTCTAGCATGGGATAAAATGTGCCATCTTTGAAAATCTATCCACCACCACAAATATGGAATCAAATCCTCTTTGCATTCTTGGTAGTCCCAACACAAGATCCATGCTTGTTGCATCCCAAGGCCTCTCTGGTATTGGCAATGGTTGATACAATCCAATGTATTGTTTCTTCCCTTTTGCATGTTGGCAGATTCTACATCTGTTCACAAACTTTATCACTTCCGTTCTCATACCTAGCCAATAATATGAACTGCTCAACTGTGCAAATGTTTTATCATGGTAGAAATGTTCAGCCAATCCTCCACTATGCTTTTCTTTCAAAAGGTTATCCCTCATTGAACATTTCGGTATGCACAATTGATTTCCCTTGAACAACAATCCCTTTTGAATCATGTACTCGGTCCACTGGCTTCTGTCTCTCAACACAGGGTTCACACATGCTTCGTATGCTTCTTTGAACTCTGTATCATCACAATACATGTCCTTAAGGTGTTCAAACCCCAAGTTCTTCACCTGGAATTCTTGCAAAATCAAACATCTTTTGCTTAATGCATCGACAACCTTGTTAGCATTCCCAACGATATGTTTTATGACAAAAGTAAAACTCTGCATAAACTGAACCCATTTTTCATGCCTTTGATTCAATTTTTCCTGTCTGGTTATGAATTGTAAAGCCTGGTTATCGCTATACAAGACAAATTCATGTGGGACAAGATAATGTCTCAATTTCTTCATGGCTTGAATTATGGCATAATACTCCTTGTCATATGTGGAGTATTTTCTCTTGGTCTCATTCAACTTCTCACTGAAATAGGCAACATGTCTATTGTCCTGATTCAAAACTGCTCCTATTGCAACTCCACTTGCATCACATGTCACCTGAAATGTCTTTTCAAAATTCGGCAAGACCAGAATTGGTCGTTCTGTTATTTTCTCCTTTAGTATATTGAAGCTCCTCTCAGCCTCCTCTGTCCATTTAAAAGACTTGTGCTTCTTCCTCACTATATCCATCATTAGCGCACAAATTCCACTGAAGCCTCTGATGAACTTCCTATAGAAGCTTGCTAATCCATGGAAGCTCCTTACCTCAAACATGCTCCTAGGTGACGACCATTCTTTGATTACTTTCACCTTCTTTGGATCCATCTTCAGTTCATTTGAAGAGATCACAAAACCCAAGTAAATGAGTTATGTCTTCATAAAAGAGGACTTCTTCAGATTTATCAACAACTTCTCTTGTTATAGTCTCCTCATCATTAATGTCAGATGTCTCAAATGCTCTCCTTTAGTCCTACTAAAGATCAATATATCATCCAGATACACAACCACAAACTTGCCAATGAAATCTTTCAGTATTCCATTCATCAGCCTCATAAAAGTACTCGGGGCATTGGTTAAGCCAAATGGCATAACAAGCCACTCATACAAACCTTCATTTGTCTTAAAGGTTGTTTTCCACTCATCACCTTCTCTCATTCTAATCTGGTGAGATCCACTTTTCAAATCTATTTTAGAAAAGAAATTTGCTCCACTTAAATAGTACTCCATTAAATCATCCAGTCTCGGTAAAGGAAATCTATACCTGATGGTGATCTTGTTAATGGCTCTCGAGTCTGTACACATTCTCCATCCTCCATCTTTCTTTGGACTCAACACAGTTTGTACTGCACATGGACTCAAGGTCTCTCTGACCAAACCCTTATCTAACAATTCCTGGACTTGGTTCTTGACTTCCTCATTCTCTCGAGGTGTCAATCTGTATGTTGTTTTGTTTGGCAGACTTGCTCCTGGTATCAAGTCAATATGGTGATTGATACTCCTGATGGGTGGCAATGAGTTTGGCAGATCATCCACCACTATGTCAACAAAATTATCCAACAATTCCTGAACTTCTTCAGGCAAATCATCCATTGAAGTACTTGTAAGGATAACTCTGGGTTTCCTCACCACAACGAACTGCATCTCCTGTTCTTCTTTGACTTCTTTCAGGAGTTCCTTTCCACTCATGAGAAGTATGCTTGTGCTGGCTTCCTCCTTCACTCTTTTCTCCTCTATTGGCAACAACATGTGTGTCCTACCATTCTTCTCCAAGGTGTATGTATTTTTCCTCCCATCATGAATGACATTCCTGTCAAACTGCCATGGTATTCCCAACAAAATATGGCATATATCCATGGGAATTACATCACACAGAATTTCATCTCTATATCCTCCTATCTTAAATTCAACCAAGCATTGTTTAGTAACCATTACCTGGTGTCCTTTCTGCAACCATGAGACTTTGTATGGCTTCGGGTGTGCAGTTGTCTCCAGCTCCAATTTCTCCACCATCTCTGTGGATACTAAGTTATCAGTGCTCCCACTGTCGATTATCACTTTGCATACTCTGTCTTTAGTCTTGCAAGTTGTTCTGAAGAGAATGTTCCTCTGCATCGGCTTTTCAACTTCTGCCTCTGGTCTTAAGAGAACCTTCCTCAACATCAGGGATCTTCCATCCTCTGCTCCTTCTGCTTCAACATCTCTTCTCTGTGCTTCTGAAATGTGAGCTTCACCTCCCCCTTCTTTCTTTTTCTCAGTACATTCCCAAGACATGTGTCCTGTCTTTCCACAGGGATAACATCTTACTTCTCCACCTCCTCTTCTTCCTCTTCCTCTAGAAGAATTCCTTCCACCACCTTGTCTTTCTCGGGAACTTCCTCCTCTTTTCGTGTGACTGTGGTTTCTCAGCCTCGTCCTTAGGCTTATATGCTCTGTCATGGGTAACTCCCTTGCTTTTGTTTGGGACTGGGCCTTTACCTCTTCCTTGCTGGCTTTGCTTTATGGCCAACTTCTCCTCTGCCTTCAACACAAACTGATAAACATCCTCCACTATTCTTACAGACATCATGTTGAGCTCATCCTGGATTTCATATCTCAGGCCATTTATATATTTGGCAACATTTTCTTCATCTCTCTCGCTTTGTCCAGTTCTGATGTTCAACCTATAGAACTCCTCTGTGTACTCCTTAACTGTCATCCCTTTCTGTCTCAGGATCTGCATCTTCCTGAAGAGATTGATCTGATAATCTTTGGGCATGAACTTAGCCTTCAACTTGGCTACCATTCTGTCCCAACTCTTTATCTTTTGTTTGCCTTTGCTTCTCCTTTCAGCTTGCAGTTCATCCCACCACAGTGTTGCATGTCCCTTTAGTTTGGTGACAACATGTCTCACCCTTCTTTCCTCATCAACATCTTCATAGTCGAAATATTTATACATGGATCTTATCCAATCCAATAGCTCTTCAGCATCTAAATTGCCTTCATACATTGGGACCTCTATCTTGTCTCTGCTTCCCAATCTGGCAACTGCTCTCAGCAAGCGTTCTTCGACAACATCCTCTCTTGCAGCTTTTCCGATGACATTCTTGCCCACTGCTTCTTCACTCTCTGCATCGCTGACGTCTCCAGCATCAGGTGCTCGTCTCTGCATTGCCTCCATCTCCTCTAATTTTGCACGGAGTTCTCGCATCTCCCTTTCTACAGCTCGGTTGGCCAAAGGTTGCTCCACTCGTCTCCTTTGTGGCATTGTGTTGACTGTCTGCTACACGCAGAGTACAACTTCGAGTTCTTTTTCTCCTTCGCCTGAAATCTACAGACGAAAAGATGCTCTGATATCACTTGATGCAAACCCCCTTTCTCTCATGAGGGTTGTGTGACCTCCCGGTCTACGATCGATCAAGAAACTGAGTCTGATTGACTCTCTAGGTTTCTGCTAGACCCCAAACCCACTTACACAGGTCCTTTCCCAAAATGCGCAAGTTGTATAAGACCCACGGCTTCTCCCTTGAGCGTTGTTCGAGCCTCAACGCTAAACGAGCACTAACTCTTCTCTGCTAAGCCCCTTCTCTCACTCGACCACGAGCCTAAACAAATGCGCGTCGCGATTTCGTGAATCAGGTGTTTGTATCCGAGTCACCTGACTTTCTGTTGACGGGCGAAATTGTCCGTCCATCAATTGAGAGAGTGGAACCGGTCCGGGGTTGTCCAATAACCCAAGCCGTTTGGAATGAACCACCCTGACGGGTTTAACGGCTCCGTTGGCCGCTCTAAGATCCTAAGAAAACCAAAGAGAAAACTAATCTATCTAAAACAAATAAAACAAACTAAATTCACTAAAACTAATTAAAAACTAATAAAACAAACTAAACTAAAACAAACTAATACATTAATCTAACAAACTACTAAATTAAACTAAAACTAAATATAAGCTACTCTAACTATTATATACAATCTACTAATTACTATTACACTAACTCCAATAATTAGCTGTCTAATTACTAGTTATATTATAACTTATTCACAAATATACAATATAAATAATCTACAGATTTAATTAAAACCTGCAAAACTCATGTATTTTCTGCCCTAAGACAGCCAGAGATATTTTTTGATTTTTATATTTTATGAATAAGAAACAAAACTTACTGAAATTAAACGATCTAATATATTACTGAAATTAAACAATTTAATATATTAAACATATATATCTAACTAAAAATACTAACAAATTTGCTAACAGATAAATGAGAGATTGACCTGGAAGCGCTCCTAATTTGTCCTGTGTATGATGACTTCGAAATCGGTCGGAGGAAGTAAACTCGCACCGGTTAGTCCATAAGCTTCTCGTAAACGATAGGTTGCGTTGCTCTTTGAGTTATTTACAGGACAAACAAGACATAAAAAATCATAACAATTATATGATTTATAAATCTCTGCAATAAGGGAAACCTGTTATGCAAAAACTTATATTTTATAATTCAACTCACGAAGAAGAGAAATCTGTGGTTCACAAACTGAATTAAGCAATTGCTATGTTCCTTAAATACTTAGAAGAAAACAAATATGGATAACAATGATTAAATTATATCACTTGCACATGATTAAGATAGCTAAAGTAGTCATTAACCAGGTACAAATTGATATACACAACATGAAACAAAATATTGATATGCTGAGAAGCTAAAGCTGTAACAAAACACCAAATTCTGCCTCAGTCTGTATTAGAACTCCATATCCTTGTTCTCCCATGAATGACGATCATCATTATTACAAAAATGATAGGTATTTATAAGTCTCTCCACAGGGTAAAACCTTCCTGTGGATAATATCAAACTGTTTTACATAATCTGGGAGATATCCCAAAATCAACTAAACTAGGAAACTAAAATGCAAGTGAAATCTTTGAAATATCCCCTAACTGCTCATCAAATCCACTGTAATTTCAAATTCATCTGCAATAGATAAAAAATAACAAGTTAGAAAGGTATTTCTTTTACAAAACAATAAAAATTTGATTCTACAGACTTAGCTACAGAATCATCTGATTCTGTAGCTAGTCTAAAATAGCATACATGATCAGATAGAAATCGAATCAAATCTTTTTTAAAAGAATCAGATCCAATTTTCTTTCAATAAACATTGAAAACGAATCACTAATGATTCAAATGATTTTCTCATTCAATATAAAACATAATCAAAAGTGATTTAATCGAAACATGGGTAATAATACTCTGTTTCACGGTTACCATAAAATCGGGTCAAACAGTGACAAGACTGTTTCATATCAAATGAAATCCATAGTGAGTCATATCATGTGCGATACGATCTAATCCAACACAACCAGAATCCATTCGTTATAGCTATAATAATGTAGCATAAGATTCATGTCGTTTTAACTAAATACAAAGATGGAAAAACTGTTACGATCATGGGTAAACAAGACATTCATAACAATATCAACCAAAATTCGCCATAGATTTCGATCACTGAGCGTTGCACAGTTAACATACATGATCAATTAATAGTGATCACAACTATCATCAAGTCGACAGAAATGATAATCATAAACTGGGCAACAATCGAAACAAATCGTGACTGAGTTGAATATAGAATAATAGTGAATCCAATCTCGTTTTACAAATCAACTTGTAACTGAATATTCATTGCCATTACAAATCCAACCGAATCATAACCGAGCTAACGGTAAACCAATAAGAATTAACAGGCTGGGTTTTAGCGTAACTGTTATGAATTGAATCCATTCATGATTTGGGGAAATTTGTACAGAATCAAAAAACAATCCAAACTGTATTCAAGTTGTTCGAAAACCCTATGGACATAAAACCATAACAGTTAACCATATCACAATTGTTACCAATTATAGCATATACATCATAGCGAAATCAAAACGAAATGTGATTGTGTTCAGAATCAAAATATGAGAAACAACTCGTGTCTATCAAACAACTTCAATCGACAGCAGAGCATTCATTTTGACTAACTCAAACAACTCAAATCGATACCAAATCAATCAAATCGACTAAAATCTAATCGAAACTAAACTGGGAAACAAAATTCCATTTAGTCAAAGCAAGGCTAAGTATACAATGTAACGAAACCAATCAATGCTGAACAGAGCTATCCAAACCAAATTTGAATCGTTATATAAACTTATACTATTTACAAAAATGATTGATATTACACATACCTGTGTGACGAGGCTATCCAATTACGCCAGCTTAGAATTCACCACAGCTGTGGCCGATTCCACATTTTTAAACAAAATGGAGCCTGTCATTCTTTGTCTCTTATCAGTGGTCTGTAGCTCAGCCTTTTGACGGGTAAGCAGTGTAACCTGGTCCTCCAAAGATTTAATCTTTGACTATAGCATCGGCACACCAAGATAGTATCTCTCACACCAAGATAGTATCTCTCTAACCATGAGCCGCACTGATGACAGTGTGGCACTGTAGACTTTGACAGAGAAGGAGAGGATTTAGATAAATGACCGGGGGTTTCACAAGGCAGCTTAATGCCTGGGTAGTTAGGGTCGTTTTGCAAACAAGGTAGTTGGTTTGACACAAAATCATACGAGGGTTTGGTACACAAACCTTCCGAATAGGGATACTCACTTACCAAAAAACGTTCAACCTCTGAATCAGAGTCCTCACTCAACACGATAGGGTCAGGATTGACAAGGGGTTTTGGCTTGTTCCTCGCCATTCGAGAGATTAGACGCGCATTCTTTTTGCCTTTGGCGTTTGCAGTAGGTTTGGCTTTAGGCTTCTTTTCCACAGGCCTAACCGTCTCGACATCCTTGGTCACAGAGTGGGGTAGGTCGATAGGTGAGTCGGGTAAGGGTTTAGGTAAAAGGATACTGTAGGGTACCGGGGGCACAAACTTATCCTCGGCCACCATAGGTTTGTCAACCTGTGGAGGATTTGAATCCTCAAAACTATTGCGAGCAAGGAAATCGTTCCAACAGTCTCGGTGTAACCCCAAATGACAAACAACAATCATTTTAACCAGCCCATAGTGAAAAAGGCTTCTGTCAGCCTGGTTCCTTTTGTATTTCTTAGACATTTTGAACAGGCTTCTATGCAGATAGTATGGCATATTGAGCTCAAAACCCATAAAAACCATAAGCAAACGAAGGTGGTGTAAGAAAACAAAACCATACCGACCCTCGCAGGTGATGAACTGCTTGATAATCATCAATAAGTCATGCCATCACTGCTTCAGCATGGTCACGGGCAAACCCTTGTCACATGAGCTAACCTTACGCAACTGAAAGAGCAAAGTCCAAGGGACTTCATCTACCTTGCAATTCTTGGATCATCGTTGTCCAGTGACAGGCAAACCTGTAGCAAGACTTACAAACTGCTCGTCAATTTGCAATTGAACATCGCTGACCTTGGCTCGACAACCATCAAAGGTCAATGCGAATTGCCTAGCAACGCAGAGGTTAAAACCATCAAATTTCTGTATGAACGGGAGCCACCCATTTTCTTCAAGGTCACCGCGGGCACTGTTGAACATCAACAGAGCCTGGCTACCATTCGGTTCAGCCCTCACGACTGGAGCCATGGTGCGAGCGCATGGTGAGGGTTTGGTTTTAAATCACCAGCACACAGGAGCAGAGTCATTCGGTCTAACCACTATGAATGATCAAAGGGGAAGCATTAATGTGCACATGCAAGGGTGGTGGAATCACTTACCGCCATGCAAAATAGTAATGGCAAAGTACAACCGCCAAATTAATCCTGTGTTCAATCAATCATAGCACAAAACCATATCATTCGTATAACCTAAAATCAAACGATGAGTAATATGCCAACGCGCCACTTACCATATTTCAAACCATGAATATTCAATGTGAAATTAAACCCAAACGTTTAACCAACGCACCATTGCATAAATGTGTAATCAAAACTTTCAAACATTGTGACAATCGATTTCATAAAATTGACAAGCCAAGAGCTAAATTTTTTTAACATAAGGGTCACATTATATATATATATATATATATATATATATATATATA
>ML778603.1:427918-444810 GCA_009831015.1 Picea engelmannii | reverse complement strand
CATGTAATTGCATCTTCCTCACTGCCTGTAATAATGATATCATCCACATAAACAACCAGAAGAATGATCTCATTACCAACTCTTTTGACATATAAGTTGGAATCTGAAGGACTCCGTTGGAACCCTTGTTGAACCAAATACCTGTCAATCTTGATGTACCACGCCCTTGGTGCATGTTTTAGACCATATAGAGCCTTCTTTAGTCTGCAAACTAGATGCTCCTTCCCTGCAACCTGAAACCCCTCTGGTTGGCACATGTATACCACTTCCTTCAAATCTCCATTGAGGAAGGCACTTTTCACGTCCCTCTGGTGGACCTTCCAGCCTTGCTGTGTTGCCATGGCTAGAACAAGACGAATAGTGCTCATCTTCGTTGTAGGAGCAAAAGTCTCCTCATAGTCAATGCCTTCTCACTGAGAGAATCCTTTCGCAACTAACCGTGCTTTGTACTTGTCAAGTGTACCATCTACCTTGTACTTGACCTTGTACACCCATTTGCAGCCAATGGGTTTCTTCCCTGATGGAAGAGCTGTGAGATCCCAAGTCTGATTTTTCATCAAACTTTCATGTTTGGCCTCCTTGGCCTTTTCCCATTCAGGTCTTCCTTTTGCTTCCTTGAATACCTAAGGCTCATAGATCTCCTGAATATTGGCCATAAGAGCAAAGTTGACTGTGCCAGACTGTTTTTTACTCTTACCTCGTGATGATCTTCCCTCGATCATCTCTCCTATCCGAACATCTCCAATGGTGTTGTGCCACCTCTTGGGTCTTTTGGAATCCCTGGCTGCCAAGTCAATATTGCCACCATGACTTGGGCTTCCTGCTTCAGAATGTACTGATTTGACTAACCTAGGAGACTCATCCTATTCTGACTCCTCATCATCATGCTCAGAATCTTTCCCCCCTTCAGGTGGAGCTATCGGAAGCTTGACACTTGAATCTTCAATGACTTCTGGCTACTCAGTTACTCTGAATACGAGAGGAGTATGGAAGGGTCCAACCTCCTCATCAACAACAACATATTTGCTAAAGTTCACCTAATTAGTGTCAACATCAACTAATCTGTAAGCTTTATGGGTGTCGCTATACCCTGTAAGCATCATCTTCTTACTCTTCGGATCTAACTTGGTTCGTTTCGCAGTTGGAATCCAAGTGTAAGCAGTAGAACGAAAGACCTTCAAGTGACTTACTTTGGGCTTTCTTCCAGACCATGCTTCCTCTGGAGTCTTCTGCTTTACTGCCATTGTGGGAGATCTATTCAGCAAGTACATTGTTGTGAACACTGCCTTTGCCCAAAACCTGTTAGGAACACACCTGTTCTGCAACATACATCTAGACATTTCTGTGATAGTGCGGTTTTTCCTTTCAACCACCCCATTCTGTTGTGGAGTATAGGGTGTGGTGTATTGTCTCTTGATCCCATGTTTAGCACAAAAATTATTGAATTCTTTGGAGCAGAATTCTCCACCATTATCAGATCTAAGAGAGGTAATATGACAACCTGACTCATTCTTGGATAATGCTTTAAAGTTTTGAAATTCTTTAAACACGTCAGACTTCAACTTAAAAAAATACACCCACATTTTCCTACTGAAATCATCAACAAACAGAAGGAAATACTTGGCATCGGTGATTGATGCCGTGTTCATTGGTCCACGTACGTCTGCATGAACCAGCTGAAGGACCCTCTGCACTCTCCAAGCTTGTCCTTCATCAAATGGCACTCGATGTTGCTTCCTTGCCTGGCAAGCTCCACAAACTCCCTGAATCTTCTGCTGAATGTCTGGAAGTCCATCTAGCAGTTTCTCTCATGCCAACTGAGAGAGGTAGTTAAAATTGAGGTTCCCATACCTCTGATTCCATAGTGTGCAGATGTCTGATGCACTCTTCGCTGCCAGTGCATGCTCTCTACCCTACCCAATATCCACCAATTTGAACAAACCATGGTCCTCCACACCAAGAGCAATGATCTTCTTGGTATTCTTGTCAACGATATAGCACTTGTGATTGCTAAAGTTGACATCCAAGTGAGGAGAGTGCCTCATAATCTGACTAACTGAGAGCAGATTAAGCTCCATACCTGGCACATAGTGGACGTTAAGAAACATAAGCATCTTTCCTTCGAAGGAAATCTGAACATTCCCCTTGCTGACTATATTATACTCCTCGCCTCCACTGAAGATCACCGAGTCTTTGGATGGACTAGGTGTAAACTCTGTGAACCAATCTTTTCGATTGGTGAAATGCCTGGATGTGCCTGAATCAACAAACCAAGCAGATGACTTGGACTGATCTGCTTGTGTATAGGCCATAAAGGCATAAAAGGCTGCCTCCTTCTCCTCTGTGTGCTCTGCGACATGGGCCTTCTGCTGAGATCCTCAGTGGTTATGCTTCTGATCTACCAACCGCTTTCTGCAGTGCTTCTTCATATGGCCAGTCTTGCCACAGTAATGACAAGTGATGGTCTTCAGGCTTTTGGTGGCATCCTCATCATTGCCTGGACCATGTTTTCTTGTCCATTTGCCTTTGCCTTTAGCTTTGCCTACAAAGGCCTGCTCTGAACCCTCTGTCTCACTGTTGCCCCCAAATTGCTTCTTCCACTTGTCCTGCTGCAAGAGCTTATTGGATAGCTCTCCAAACTTCAGGTCAACGTCTGTCGTTGTGATGTTCAGGGTCTCAATGAAGTGCTCGTAGGACCCTGGCAAGTTGTTCAGCATGATCACCACCATGTACTCTTCTGCCATCTTCCGACCAATGGCCTCCAACTGCTCCCCAATGTCCTTGATCTTGAGTAAGTGCTCTTGGAGAGAGGCACCCTCACTCATCTTGATCGAGAACAACATATTCTTTAAAAATAACGCTCAAACCTTATCTGAAATCTCATGGGTCTCTTTTAACTATTTCCAGATCGCTGCAGTAGTCTTCCCATTCTGAACCTCAGGTAGCATCTCATCTGTCACGGACAATTTGATCAACATCACGGCCTCTCTGTCTTGGCCATCAAACTTGTCCTGGTCTTTACCTGCAACCGTGGGACAAGGACTTGTGCCCAAAACAACATCTGACAGGCACCGGTACGCAAAAATGGCCAACATGCATTGCTTCCAGATATTGTAGTTCTTCCCAAAGAACTTTTGGTTGCCTTCCAACATGATGTTGGTCAATGTAGCCATAGATGATTGTAAAATACTGAACTTAGCAGATAAATAATGGCAAAATACCTGCAATCTGCCCTCAACTAGCTCCAAATCAACCAATTTCTCCTCAAATCTTCTAACTCAAGAAATTAACAGTAAAAAAAACACCAGATCTTTGAAGCTGGGCACCAATCTGGGTAAGAACAGACCAATCTGGCTTTTAAAACCGAATAATCAAATGAACCCAGCTCCGGCTTATCCGAAACCCTTTCAGCTCCTTGAGTGTGCTACATTGGCGATCCCTCGATCTGTCACTACCGGCAGCAGTCCTTAGGTCTTCACGCGCTCCCAGACTCCGTGGCCCTAACCTCGCTCTAATACCATGTAACGGAAATCGAGCACACACAGAAACCAAGATAACTTGAATAAGGTTATCTGTCTTTATTCAATCAATGAAATAAGAGAGCAAATAACTTTCTTCTATAGGTTACAATCAAGTAGAGTCAAACCACTTTATGAATGTGGGATAAAGTGAAAATATAACCTAAAAGCAAATATCTGGCCTAAAAGCAAATAAATTAACCTAAAGTCACTTTGACTTTATTAATGCCTAAGTCTAATTTCTAATTGACCATTATAAACTAATATTTAATTTAACAAGTCATTTTTCGGTTCGAAAAATGGTCCAGGATGAGCAGTTCCTTTCTAGTTTGGAAAGTGGTTTGAGATTTCTGATGAACAACCATTTTCCAGTTCGGAAAATGGTCCAGATCAAACAGTCATTTTTGTAATGAAAATGGTTCGATAGATTGTTGATGTACCATAGACAACAATTCCCCTTGTGGCCAATGTAGGGGAATGGTCTAGGACAATCATTCTTCTTGGCAGTCAATCTGAGTAGTGGTCAAGTAGAATGGTCCGCCGCATCGGGTAGTTATTCTTTCGAAGTTCACAATTGTGAGTAGTTTCGAAGAATGGTTCGTTTTGGAGGTTGGTGCAGGAAAGTCATTTCCATTAGGAAATGGTTCGGACAGTCATTCCCTAGGGTAGACTTATTCTATCCAAGTTGCACTATGTTTAGTGCCAGAGGAATGGTCCAGGTTCAACAATCAGGGACATGCATTCCCTAAGGAAGACTCATTCTCTCCAGGTTGCACTATGACTAGTGCCGGAGGAATGGCCCAGTTAGGTGAATGGTCTAGGCTCAGAAATAAGGGACAATTATTCTTCTATGCTTGAGAAGAATAGTCTAAATAGCCCATGGCTGATGCTTTACTTTCTTAGGGCAGATGCTCTTCCAGATCTCATAGTTGTGAGTGGAAGAATGGCCTAGATGACTCAGTTTATATCATGATATTGTATTATGTGCAGGTTGATATCATATGATATGATTGCTATGGAGACTGTATGTTTCTGGACAGTAGAGGTATGCTACTGTGGTGGATGTGTTCCACTGGTTGTGACTATGTGTCACTGATTAAGTAGTTGTATGCTACTTGGTGTGGTAGTGTACCATTGGATAATAGTTGTGTACTACTATGGATAGACACACTTGTGTTCTATTGAATGACATTGTTCTGATTGCCGTGTAGACTATTAATAGTGTTGAAAATAGTTATCAACTAGATGGATAGTCAGTGTGCTAGTGGACAGACATTCTCCAGGCAGAAAATGGTCCAAGACATTTATTCTTCTAGGACTTATGTAGAAGAATAGTCCTTGTAGCCCATGGCTTGGCTTCCAACATTTGTTGAAATAGTTATTCTTCTAGGACATATGTCTGGATTAGAAGAATGGTTCTTGCATCACTCTATGGAGTGAATGACTTATTCAGTATCATGCTTGATTACTCAGATGGAGTATGGCTTCGAGAGATGATACCGTTGATGCTATAAGATGATATTGATAATGATGAGGGTGCTCGTGATCTAATCATGAGATAACATGTATGGCTATGATGATGCTACTGTTGAATGGTATGTTTGTGCTCAAGACCATGACTTTCAATACCTCCCTGGCTAAGAGGGAGTGTTGATATTATGGTTGTTGCGGGAGGTATTAACCTCCACGTGTAACCCTAACAAGAATAGAATATTCTGGGAAGCAAGAAGAAACCCTAAAGCATGGATAATAACCCTAGGAGGCAAGTAGGCTCAAGAGAATATTTATTATTGAGTTATTAGCTTCCAGAATTAGAAGTTGGCCCAGACAACTTAAAGAGAACAGTATAAATATAGGGCGTCGGATCTCATTTGACACACACATCTCCCAACTGCAGAAATGTAAGAGTGCGCACTACAGAAACTGAGTAAGTGCACAAGTCTGGAGAGTAGATGCAGTTGCATCTACTGCAACCTGTATTCCTGGCTTAGGCTTGGACTTTTCTATTGATTATGGTTTGGACTTTTTGCCTTGTGTGCTAGCTCTGGAGAGAGGTATGCTACATTGATTGGCTATTAGGCCTAGGGTTTGCTTCCTGAATCATTCTCTGTCAAGGTTAAGATGCTCGGGGTGGCTTCGACCTATGGTTGGGTGACAATATTGCTATATTGTCTATGGTTAAACGAGCACATCTATTATTTCTAACATGATATACTATAGGAAAATAAAATTGTGCTCTATTTATCAAACACATGATCCTCAATTTATCAGAAAAATGAGGATTATGGATCAAACGAATGTAAAATTGAGGAGGTTCTCACTTTTCACTTTTCACTTTTCACTATCTTATGTTTTGATTCAAGTCCTAAGGGGGAAGGTGGATTGGATGATGCAACTAGACAAGCTGGCATAGGAGGTGGCGTTAGCCACAAACAACAGTCTAAACCTGTCCAGAATACAAAAATCCTTGAGAAAAAAGACAAAGGTGCTTGGAGTTTACAAAAGGCTCTTCAAAAGATGAGAAGTGCAAAAACAAAGGAATTTGATAATACTATAAAAAATAAAAAATGATAAATCTGAATGAAACACGTTAACCATACTTAGTCAGAAATGAAAAATATGAATTTTATAATATATATGCTTTTCGACTATGAAAGATTTCTCAAGGATTTGTCATTTTTGGTCTTACATATTTTGATTCCACCTTTGATTGTGGTAGACAATGATTCAGTTCTTGGAAAATAATTGTATTGTATGATCTTACGAGGGTAACTTGCATATAAGGATGGTGGTTATATCTTTAGGTCTAATTGTGATAAAAAGAACTTATCTCATACATAATCATTCTTTGTTATGTGTGCAATTGACATTGTTTTTTGCTAGTTCGCTTGAGTTACATTGTAGCGGGCGTGGAGAATCCTCTAGTTGTATGCATGCAAAAATCCATTCTCGAGTAAATCTCATGAATTGAAAAATATGTAGTTTCATGGATTGAATTCTCTTGGTTGAGAAATGATAGATTGTCAAGAAATTGTCTATTTCATGTAATTATCATTAAGTGTTAATGTGTAAGAGACCATTTCCAAAAGTACCATGCATGGAGAAACTCACCTGCAGTCCTGTGAAACACAAAATTCAAAAGAGCTTTTATGGAGTTGATGCTTCAAAAAACAAATGCAAAGTATGTAAATGAAAGATATACAAAAATGTGTATAGGATGCATTTCACCAACAATCTTCTATATGAGAATATTATGTGGGAAGAACTCTATGCTAGCCCCAAAAAGATTATAGGGGTTATGTGAACATCTTTGTTTCAATATGACTAATGCCTTTGGTGATGCACATAGATATTTGCAATTGTAGGTACCAAAGGCACTCTAGGACTAGGCTTCGATTTCATATACGAATTTGAAGCTGATTTTTAACTTTTAGTGGAAGATTTAGGAATCCCTTGTGAATTGGTTTGTATTTGTGTTACAAATGTAAAAATTCTCAAATCATTTAGATCTCTAAAAGTTACCTAAATTAAAGAATAAAGAATAAATTAATTTAGAGGATTGTTGGTATTATCATATTGCTAGGTTTTCATTTGTTTAGCGTCGTAAATACTTGAGCTCATGCAGGCACAACTAAGGCAGCCTAAATGCAACACTGCCTTTCTACTTATAACATAGTCTAGAAATGAGAGTTTTACCACCTCAAACCAATAGACCCCCATATAGAGCTCCCCACTCATGGAACATGCTATCTAACTTTGAATGAAATTGATTGCAAGTGCTTAGATCTAATTATTTTGGATTAAAATAAATTCGAAAATTTGATTATATGTTATGGTTTCCACGTGTAATATAGACTAGGAAGGCGAACCTTACCAACTCACTCACACCAATAGTTCCCCATCTAGAGCTCCCCCCCCATCCATGGAACATATCTAACTTTGAGTGTAAGTCCCTAGATTTAATTATTTAACATTAAAATAAATGTTAAAATTCAATTATGTGTTATGGATTAACATAGTTACTGATTTGACGAGCACTGTGACTTCAAAAAAGAAATCTAACCCTAAAAGTTCATATTTTTGGGTCAAAAACACCAAAATTCAATACTTGAATCGCAAAAGTGGTGTTATTGGTGGCATCCTTCTTCTTTTTGAGGTTAAAATTACAACTATGTGCAACTATAGTCTTAACAACCTCGCAATGTTGTTAATCAAAATTTTAAAATCAACCACTAAATTGAAAAATGTCCCTACCAGCAACACCATTTTTTTTATTTTTTTTTTGAGGGGGGGGGGGGTGCGTAGTGAAATTAGAATTTGTTTGATACCATGGCCTTAATAACTAGTACCATTGAAACCAAAATATTTAAAGCAACCCCCCGAATCAAAAAGTGGTGCTATCAATAGCACCCCCTTCTTTTTTTCAAGGTCAAAATTGCAACATTTTTCAAACCATGGTCTTGACAATTGATATTGTTGTAGCCAAAATATTAAAATCAACCCCCCAAATCGAAAAGAGGTCCCACTACTAGCACCCTTTTTTCAGGGGGCTTGAACATATAACAATTTCAAAACCATATTCTAAGACACCCTTATTGTTGCAAACTAAATCATAGTAAGTTGAGAATTCAAAGTAAGTGGAGAAAAAAAAAATTAAATAAAGACACAAAAATTAAATTTTAAAAAACACATTTTAAATTAAAAAGTAAAACTAAAGAAAATCATGACCGCGTGGCCAATTAACTAGGACTAGGTGGCAGTTCACTCCAAGGTCTATCTGTGAGTGTATAGATCACTACTATGGCGAGTTAGTTTGCTCATGTAGAGTATATCATGTGTATTTTACCATGCTCTCATACAGTTGATACAATTCTTTCCTTCTACTCTCTTCTCTTGTCTCTCGCAAGCTTTGTGTGTTCATTTTCTACTAGCTAGGTTTGCTACAAAAACTTAACACATTTGACACATGTCGTGTTCTAGGACATGTGTCAAACACATGTTCGATGTGTGCCCTAGTATATCACATGCCCAACATGTGAGATACGAACATGAAGGCTCTAGTGGATGTGTCATGTTTCCTAGCATACTACTATTTAACTTTACTTATTTCATATATGTGAGGGAATTGCCAAAGATGTTACAAGTTGGCCTATTTTGATCTAATTTTTTTCATTGTTTTTTGAGAAAATTTTCAATTATTTTGTTTTTCCCTACTCTTGAAATTGGTTCATTTTGAATTTTAACATAGAATGGTTTTGATTATATTATCATTATTAACTTCATGATCAATATGCAATATACTATAGGCAAAGAAAATTGTGGTCTATTTATCAAACATGTGATCCTCAATTTATCATAAAAATGAGGATCATGGATCAAACGAAGGTAAAATTGAGGAGGTTCTCACTTTTCACTTTTAATTGTCTTATGTTTTGATTCAGGGCCTAAGGGGGAAGGTGGATTGGATGATGCAACTGGTCAAGCTGGCATAGGAGGTGGCGTTAGCCACAAACAACAGTCTAAACCTATCCAGAATACCGAAATCCTTGAGAAAAAAGACAAAGGTGCTTGGAGTTTACAAAAGGCTCTTCAAAAGATGAGAGGTGCAAAAACAAAGGAATATGATAATACTGTAAAAAATAAAAAATGATAAATTTGAATGAAACACGTTAACCATATTTAGTCAAAAATGAAAAATATGAATTTTACAATATATATGTTTCTTCAACTATGAAGGATTACTCAAGGATTTGTCATGTTTGGTTTTACCTATTTTTTTCCACCTTTGACTGTGGTAGACACTGATTTAGTTTTTGGAAAATAATTGTATTGTATGGTCTTATTGTAAGTTTTAAACCTGTGAAGTAAAGAAATGCATATTGATTCTTAAGCAAAACATAAATTAATCAATGGCTTATACACACAGTACACAGAGATTTACATTAGAAACCTTTAACCGAGAGAAAACCAACCCTCCTTGGTGTCGCACCTTTCAACTCTTCATTGTATTAATTTCACCATTTACAATACTATATATACAATATTTTAGTATTCTGTAGCTACCAAAACCCTAATCCCTTAATCCGGGATTAATTTAAAAAACCACTAAAAATAGCAAAATCCGCTAAAATAGGAAAAATCACCCAAAATGTTTTTTTGGGGTGTTGCCCCAAACGCTACGCGTAACCAGGGGGGGCTAGACCTAGCTCCCCCTGGGACCCCCCAAGAAAGCGCTCCACGCACACACAGTTGTCGAATCTGACACTGCCACACACACATGCAAAGAATATAACACATACCCAACATTCTCCCACTTGTTGTTTTCTTTACATACCCAACATTCTCCCAACAATCCAGGGCAGCAATGCCCATTCTTACTCTATACCAGGAGAACTTCTCTATGCTCACAGACTTTGTCAATGAATCTGCAACATTCTTCAAAGTGTCAACATTTTCCAGCAACACCTTCTTTTCTTCAACCATGTCTCCCACAAAGTGATACTAAACATCAATATGCTTTGTCTTCGAACGATAAGTAGGGTTCTTTACCAGAAATATTGCACTCTGAATGTCACAATCAAATCTCATTGCTTGTTGTACCAACCCTATACCTGAACACAATCTATGTAACCATACTGCTCCTTGTTTGCATGAGTGGCTGCCATGTATTAAGCTTTTGTAGTTGAGAGTGCTACTACAACCTGTCTTTTGCTCAGCCAACTGATTGCTCCTTCAAATAGGTTAAATACATACCCACTTGTAGATCTTCTGTGATCCATATCTCCAGCCCAGTCTGCATCAACAAACCCATGTATGTCCAAAACTCTGTCCAATCCTGGTCTTCCTTGGTAGCACAATCTATAACTGTTAGTGCCACATAAAAACCTGAAGACCCTCTTTACTGTTGTCCAATGCTCCTTCCCTGGTTTTGACATATACCTGCTCAAAACTCCCATTAAATGTGCAATGTCTGGTCTAGTACAAAGCATTGTATACATCAAACTGCCAACTGCACTGGCATACAAAACATGGGACATGCCCTCTTCTTCTTCCTGTGTCTTGGGACACTGATCTGCAGATAACTTTACACCTATAGGAATAGGAACCTTGACTCGTTTACTTCCATGCATATTAAACCTCTGCAATATCGTCTCAACATATTTTATCTAATTCAACCAGAGTTTCTTGTTTGCACGATCTCTTTTAATCTCCATTCCCATAATGAAGCCAACAACACCGAGATCCTTTATGTCAAATTTGGAGGATAGTTGCGATTTCACCTCCTTGATAACATCCATGTTATTTCCTACCAACAACATGTCATCAACATACTGTTGATATTATGGTAGCTGCGGGAGGTATTAACCTCCACGTGTAACCCTGACGAGAATAGAATATTTCGAGAAGCAAGAAGAAACCCTAAAGCATTGGACATAACCCTAGAAGACAAGTTAGCTAAAGGAAATATTTAATATTGAGTGTTTAGCCTCCAGAATGAGAAGTTGGCCTAGACAACTAAGGAGAAATAGTATAAATACAGGACGTCAGATCTCATTTGGTACACACAGCTCAAAACTGTAGAAATGTAAGAGTGCGCACTGCAGAAACTGAGTAAGTGCACAAGTTTGGAGAGTAGCTGCAGCTGTAGCTATTGCAACTTGTATTCTCGGTTTAGGCTTGGATTTTCTATTGGTTATGGTTTGAAATTTCTGCCTTGTGTGCTAACTCTGGAGAGAGGTACGCTACATTGATTGGCTATTAGGGCTAGGGTTTGGTTCCAGAACTATTCTATGTCAAAGTTAAGGTGCTCTGGGGTGGCTTCAGCCTATGGTTGGGTGACAATATCGCTATATTGTCTATGGTTAAACAAGCACACCTATTATTTCTAACACATACAACTATACATAAATGAAGTGATTACCAACCTGCTTGGAATATACACAGTGATCAACCCTGCTTCTCACAAATCTCAATCCAAGGATGTATGTGTCAAACTTTTGGTACCACATCCTAGTTAATTGCTTCAAACCATACAATGACTTCTTTAGCTTACAAACCAACTCTTTCTTACCCTTCACTACAAAGCCTTATGTCTGCTTCATGAAGATTTCTTCTTCCAGATCCCCATGTAGGAATGTTGTCTTCACATCCATTTGTTCCACTTCAAGATAAAAAACAACAACAATAGATAAAATAAATCTAATAGAAGTTAACTTGGAAACATGAGGAAAAATCTCACCAAAGTCAATTCCCTCTACCCGGGAATAACCTTTTGCTACTATTCGAGTTGTATTTCTCCACTTTTCCTTCTGCATTAAACTTCTTCTTAAACAACCATTTGCTACCAACAAATTTTTTTCCAGCTGGCAACTCAACTAGATCCCATGCCTCATTCTTATCCAAGCCATCAATTTCTTCAACCATGGCCTTGTTCCAGAGTTTACTATCCTCTGAATTCACTGCTTCCTTGACAGTTCTGGGATCATCATTGGTAATAGATAAAGCAAAATTGGAATGAAAATCAGGTGGACTATACCTTTCTGATTGCCTTATTTCCCTCATTGATCTCCTCAATACTGGGGTATGAGGTTCTTGTTCTTCTGCTTCATCTTCTTCAGTTGATTTAGATTTTGCATCATCCAACTCAAACTCCATTTTCTCAGGTTCTTCTTGCCTTGGCAGGAATTCTTGTTTGGGAACATTTTTCACCTCTCTAAAAAACAACATCCCGACTGTAAACAATCTTCTTAGTTTCTGAGTTCCAAAGCTTGTAACCTTTCACACCATTTTTATAACCAATAAAGATACACTTTCCATCTTTATTATCCAGCGTACTCCTATTTTCCTTTGGAACATGTACATAAGCATCACAACTAAACACTCTGAGATGTTCAAGAGATGGTTTCTTACCAGTGCATACCTCGTGTGGAGTTTTATCATCCAACGCTGATGAGGGTGGTCGATTGACCAGGTAACATGTTGTACCCATTGCCTCTGCCCATAATTCTTGTTCTAACTCGGCACTACTAAGCATGCTCCTTGCTTTTTCCATCAATGTCATGTTCATCCTTTCTGCAACTCCATTCTGCTAAGGTGTGTATGGAGTAGTCTTCTGCCTTGCTATACCACACTTATTACATAATTCTTCGAATTCATTTCTGCAGATTTCTCCACCATTATCTGCCCTCAATACTTTTATTCTCTTTTCTATCTGATTTTCTACTAGAGCCTTAAACTCTTTAAATTTTTCAAATACCTCAGATTTCTTTCTAAGAAAATACATCCATGTGTTCCTTGAGAAATCATCTATGAATGAAACATAATACACAAATTGACCCAGTGATGGAACAAGCACAGGTCCAAATACATCACTGTGTATCAACTCTAAGATCCCCTTTGCTCTTGTAGCACCATATGAGAATCTTACCCGATTTTGTTTACCATATATGCAATGTTCACAGAAATCAAAATCCAGAGTGCAATTAGACATACCTTCAACCATACATTTACTGTGTAGTGTTCGAAGGCCCTTTTCTCCAATATGCCCCAGTCTTTGATGCAACAACATGGTCTTCTTTCCAGGGACAATATTGGTCTTGTTTTCTTTATTTCTCTGCTCAGGGACAACATCACTGTTACACCCATTAGTATAAGTGCTTCCCAACAACTTGTACAGAGTTCCATGCCGAACTCCCCTCATCAACACCATTGCTCCTTGTACCATCTTGCAAGTGCCCTTTCCCGATACAATATCCACACCTACATCATCCAACTTGCTTACAAATATTAGGCTCCTAGCTAGTTTTGGAATGTGCAAAACCCCAGGGAAAGTTCTAATCCTTCCATCTTTTAGCAACAATTTAACCCTTCCACGTCCCATGATTTTGGTTGTCAAGTCATCTCCTAGGAATACATCACCACCGTCGTATTTTTCATATTCACAGAACCACTCTCTGTGAGGAGTCATATGATATGATGCACCTAAGTCAATCAACCATACGCCATGGTCTGCATGTGTACCTGTAGATGCCAGGTAAACATCACCTCCTTCTTCAGTGGAGGTTTTCGCCTCTGTGGAAGAGGCATTATGAGATCCCTTTGGTTTATCAGCCTTCTTAGACTTGAAATCTTTCTTATAATGCCCTGCTTTACCACACTTCCAACATTTCCTCAAAGATTTTCTTGGAGACTTAGATCTACCTGTAGATTTAGATCCCCCCCCAGAAGACTTACCAAGATTCTTGTCTTGGGTATGACCTATTACAAATAAAGCATTTGTGCTCTGACCATCCACGTTTTTCCACCTCATCTCTTCAGATAACAAGGATGCAACTACATCCTCATACTTCAATGTAGATTGAGTGGTATTACCAATTGCTACAACCAGATTATCCCAAGAGTCTAGCAAAGAACATAACAAAGTAATACACTTATCTTATTCTGCAATCATAATATTAACAGAGACAAGTTGACTTACTAGAGTATTGAAGGCATTTAGATGTTCTGTCACATAATCTCCATCTTCCATCCTTAGATGATACAACTTCTTTCGAAGAAACAACTTGTTTACCAGGGACTTTGATTGATACAAATTCCCTAACTTATCCCATAGTTCCTTGGCTATAGTTTCTCCCGAGACATTCAACAACATCAAATCTGCTAGGTAGAGTCAAATAATACTCCTTGCTCTTCTATCCAACTTCTCTCAATCTTCCTTCGACATACCAATAGATTGTGTACTAGTAGTTTGTGTGTCAATAGACTGTGTACCAGGATCCACAATGATCCATTGTTCTTTGTCTACATGAAGGTCCTCCATCTTGAGCTACCATAGCTCAATTTTTTTATCGTTGAACTTCTCTATCTCAATTTTAGAAGAGCTCACCATTCATCTTTCTACACTCGAATCACCACTGCAAAAGATCCCATTGAACCCAGGTTTATCACGTACCCGAGATAAACTTGATCTATCAATACCGAGTCAAACCCTCAGCAACAAAGGCGTCACCCTAAAGCAAAAAACGAGCTATGATACCACATGTAAGTTTTAAACCTGTGAACTAAAGCAATGCATACAGATTTTTAAGCAAAACATAAATTAATCAATGGCTCATACACACAATGCACATAGATTTACGTTGGAAACCCTTAACTGGGAGAAAACCAACCTTCCTTGGTGCCACACCTTTCAACTCTTCATTGTATGAATTTCACCATACAATATATACAATATTTTCAGTATTTCGTAGCTACCAAAACATGAATCCCTTAATCCGGGATTAATTTAGAAAACCGCTAAAATAACAAAAACCACAAAAAAAAAAAGAAATTTCGGGGCGTTGCCTCGAACGCTGCAACCAAGGGGGGGGGAACTTGGCCTCCCCTGGGACCCCCCAAGAAAGCGCCCAACGCACACACACAGTGGTTGAATCTGACGCGCCCACACACACACATGCAAAGAATATAACACATACCCAACACTTACGAGGGTAATCTGCATATAACAATGGTGGTTATATCTTTAGGTCTAATTGTGACAGAGAGAACTTATCTCATAGTTAATCATTCTTGGCTATGTGTGCAATTGACATTGTTTTTAGCTAGTTCGCTTGAGTTAGACTGTAGAAGGCATGGAAAATCCTCTAGTTGTATGCACACAAAAATCTATTCTCGAGTAAATCTCATGAATTGAAAAATATGTAATTTTAGGGATTAAATTCTCTAGATTGAGAAATGGTAAATTGTTAGGAAATTCTCTATTTCATGCAATCAACATTAAGTGTTAATGTGTAAGAGACCATTTCCATAACATTTCTTGCACAACTTATTAAAAGTACCATGCATGAAAAACTCACCTATTGTCTTCAAATGATCTTATATGGAGTTGCTGCCTAAAAAACATATGCAAAGCATGTAAATGAAAGATATACAAAAATGGGTATCGAGTGCATTTCACCAACAATCTTTTATACATGAATATTATGTGCGAAGCACTCTATGCTAGCCCCAAAAAGATTATAGGGATTATGTGAGCATCTTTGTTTCAATATGAACAATGCTTTGGTGATCCACACAGATATTTGCAATTGTAGGTACCAAAGGCACTCTAGGACTATGCTTCGATTTCATATATGAATTTGAAGTTGATTTTTAACTTTTAGTGGCACATTTAGGAATCCCTTGTGAATTGGTTTGTATTTGTGTTACAAATGTAAAACTTCTCAAATAATTTAGATCTCTAAGAGTTATCTAAATGAAAGAATAAATTAATTTAGAGGATTGTTGGTATTATCATCTTGCTAGATTTGCATTTATTTAACGTCGTAAATACTTGAGCTCATGCAAGCACAACTAAAGACAGCCTAAATGCAACACTTCCTTTCTACTTGTAACATAGTCTAGAAATGAGAGTTTTACCACCTCAAACCAATAGACCCCCATATAGAGCTCCCCACCCATGAAACATGCTATCTAACTTTGAATGAAATTGAATGCAAGTGCTTAGATCTAATTATTTTGGATTAAAATAAATGTGAAAATTCAATTATATGTTATGGTTTCGACCTGTAATATAGACTAGGAAGGGGAACCTTACCAACTCACTCTCACACCAATAGTTCCCCATTTAAAATTCCCCTCATCCATGAAACATATCTAACTTTGAGTGTAAGTTCCTATATTTAATTAATTAAACATTAAAATAAATATTAAAATTTAATTATGTATTATGGATTAACATAATTAATGATTTGATGAGCACTGTAACTTTAAAAAAATAACTCTAACCTAGTGGTGAATGGGGTTACCACGAGGTGGGACCCCACTCCTTTTAGTAGCAAACTTCTTGTGCTATAACTTGTTGCGCCTCTTTGGCCATATTTTTTGCGAGCTCACATATCATTGCCGACTCAAGACACGAGACTATCTTGGTATAAATCTGTTGTCTGTGAAATATCATTGAATATTCTTGTTTACAAGGCAAGCCAAGGATGGTTTTTTTAAGAGTTCTCTTTTCACGTGTGAAAAGTTTGCTAAAATTAACCCGTTAGTCTTGTTTTTTTTCTAATTTTCTTAATTCTCTGTTTGGAAACCGAGTTATGTCATTTATGACAAGACTAATTATGATGTTAAGCCTGATATATTTTCTTTATTGTGTAATTAGGGTCAAAGTTTAGTAAAAAATGGGTTTTCTATTTTCTTAGGGAGTTAGTTGGACGTTTATCAGATTTGCTAAAATAACTAATCAATATTTATTTATTTATAGAGAGCGGATTTTAGAGTAGTAGTATTTATTTGTTTTTGTATATAATAAGGTTTTGAAATATATTCAATGTTTTTTTTTTTTTTTTATATTATTGATTTAATGTGAAGTTA
>ML778603.1:384601-427877 GCA_009831015.1 Picea engelmannii | reverse complement strand
ATATATATATATATATATATATATATATATATATATATATATATATATATATATATTGATTTTATGATGAGCATGTAATTTTATACATAATTAAAATGTTTTAATTATAAGAAATTGTTTTTTTTCAATAATATATATATAGTATTGAAATATTTTTTTGTTATTAATATTTTTTTTGTTAAGGGAGGAATTACACATCTTCTTTATATTAAGTTATAAAATTTGTTTTTTATATAATTAATGTACATTGAATATGAATTTTTTTTATTAATAATTGAATAAAATTAAAACCAATAAATCTTTATTTATGAATATTGAATAAATATATTTATAATGAATAAATATAAAAATTGTTTTTTATATAATTAATGTACATTTAATGAATATGGAATTTTTTTATTAATAATTGAATAAAATTAAAACCAATAAATCTTTATTTATAAATATTAATAAATATATTTATAATAAATAAAATTGTTAAAAAAATAAGTTAACTAAGTTGGTTTAATTTTATTTTAATTTTCAATTTATTTATTAAATATTAAATTAAAATAAAATTTTAAAATAATTAAAATTAATATATATGGTCATTATAAGTTGAATTTTGTCAAATTCTAAAAATTCTAGAAATTTTGGTCAAATTTTTAGGTCTAGTTAACGCTTATGTATTGATGTGATAGTGTATAATCTATGTTTACAACCTATTTTTGGTAGATTGAAATTATGTCACAATTTTGATGCATAATAGGTTATAGTTGTATACTACTTTATTATAATTTTTTCATATGAGTATATATATTTTCAACTAGTATAAAATTGAAATTGTGATATTTGTTTATTGTAATATGTTGGATTTAGTGTGCTTTATTTCCTTGTTTTTTTTTTAATTTATAATATATTTCTTCAATATTTTTAAATATATTATTTTTTTAAGTTTGTTGTTTTTTAAACTTTCATGATAGAGACAATTATACATATTTTTAAGTTAAACCATTTTTAGCAATATACATAAAAAATTGTTTAAGTAGAAAAATACATTAAATTGGGTAAAATATTGTGTCTACTTTTTTAAGATGAACTTATTATTGAAAATAAAATTTTAATCAAAATTTCTTTATTAAAAAGTTAATTTTTTATCAAAATTTTATTATTGGAGGGCAAATTTTTAGACATAATGTTCTTTGACGGA
The DNA here is from genome assembly GCA_009831015.1 of Picea engelmannii. Lineage (NCBI taxonomy): Eukaryota > Viridiplantae > Streptophyta > Pinopsida > Pinales > Pinaceae > Picea > Picea engelmannii. The sequence continues at coordinate 426,688 of ML778603.1, read as the reverse complement.
AAATATAGAGATCCAAAATGTCAAAAAAAAAATGTTAGACGGTAAAGAAGAATCCAAATTTCAACTCTAGGGGCGATGGTTAATTCACAAATTTGATGATTTTTTTTAATATATTTTTTTATTTTTATTTATCAATTTATATTTTAATGAATAGTATGTTCAATTTTATTTCTTATAAAATTTGTTTTAAATGATTTTTTTAGTTAATTTTTTTTTTCTTTAATATTTTTACTACTTTTATTTTTTTAATTGTTTTTTAAGTTATTTTTTTTTAATTGTCTTTTCAAATCCTTATTATTTACTTTTTAATATTTTTAATGGACGCTGAGGGGTCTTATTTTTATTCTTTTCTTTTTAATTTTTGTGTTTGTTTTATTTTTTAATTTAAAAAATGTGTTTTTAATTTTAATTTTGTTTTCTTGATTTTTTCTATTTCTTTTTAGTTTTTTTTCCTTGATAATGATTTTGTTTGCATTAATGAAGGTGTTTTGGGACATGGTTTCGAAACTATTGCAATTTTAAGTCAAAAAAAAAAGTTACTATTAATGGAGCTTATTTTCAATTTGGGGGGTTGATTTTAATATTTTGGCTTTAACAGTGTCGGTTGTGATGACTACGGTTTAAAAAATGTTGCAATTTTAACCTTGAAAAAAGAGGGGGTGATTATCCATTTTCATTTATCACCTTTTGTTTCTAAGTTTACTCATATGTAGAACCTTTTCCCCTCCCATTTGTTTTATGTTCCACCGTGCTCATACACACAAAAAAATTTCATTGTACTTAGCCATTTTTCTTACTTGTGCAAGATTCTTTACCTTGTGTCAAGATTCCTTTTTTCATAACCATTTTCCTGTACCCCACACAAAACCTTCCTTCTGCACTAGCCATGTCTCGCAGTTCAACACTTGGTTTATTTTCAACTTTTCTTGTAGTGTCAAGAACCTACCATTAACCTTTTTTTTCCGCATAGAATTCCTCTTTGCACGAAGTTCCCTCCGCACAAATGGAACCTTCGTGCACCTACACTTCTGCACAAGTATTGTGCGAAGAACGTCACATGCCCCACATGTTGTACTCTCCATATCTTCGACCCCCCCACACCTTTACTTTTCCTGCACAACTACCTTCTAAAGGGATTGATTTCTCTATACATAATTTATACTTAGTGAAATCTTCATCTACTCAAGGGTCATTTATGATCTAATAATAGGTTCCAATTCGTGAGGTAAAGGGTGGTGATCCAAGGTTAATGTGGATTAATTATCTCATTTCCGCATGAACCACTTGCCTGTATTTCAAAATAAATTTGTACATGTTCAAGGGATGTTTTTGTAAATGTTATTCATGCACTTAACCTTTAAACAACTTGTTAGGCAGAAATATTGTCGTTTAATTCCATTGTAGTACTTGCCCAACTATTTAATTTGTCAATCTGAGGTTCGTAGGCTTACGAAGCACACACACTATATATGCAGTACTGAAGTGGAAGTAATCTAATCTAAATGGTTGAAATGAAATTAATCTAGAAAAGCATCGAAAGACTAACTAGGAAAGCATGAAATTGCATAAGGGAAAAACAATACAACATGTGAAGAGTTGAACAACAAATGACATATGTGAGCTCATACAATATATCAATCTCAAATTATATTACAAGAGTCAAATGACAAAGCATGAAAGAATAACAAAGAAAAAATCAAAGCTAGGAATCCCCTTCTCCTAATTACAAGACTAAATTATGAAGTACATGATCTCTTATGAATAACATCCTCCAATTATGAATAACACGGTCCAATTATGAATAACATGATGACCCTCATGAAGAGAGAACACTCTCTTATATACATGAGTGTCATAATTACAGATCCACTATTCTCTCAACTACTCTCAACTATTTTCCCATTATGACAAGATATGATCCCTTCAAATCCTCCATACATCTCTCACATATCTTAGATAAGATATGCCAACCAAATCTTCCATGATCTTTTCTCTTTCAAATCTTCAAGTTTGAAGAAGTAATTCGAATTTGAGAATAGGTGGTGTATTTTGACATTGTCGCAATCTTCAAATATGCCTGCACACATCATCAAACTCATCCAACTTTGATATATAATGAAAATATGTTAATTTTTCTAATATTTAATCACAAATTCACTTATAATACTGAAATGAATAAAGTGGAAAATAATAAGGTGAAACCCAAATGTATGTATGGAAATGGTATGATAAAAGGTTTATTAGGACCATGAAATGTAAGGAATGGTGAAGGAAAAGAGGATATAAATGTGACATTTCTGAGTCCTAACATACCCCCCAACTCAACTTGTTGCATGTCCTCATGCAACAATGCATGGATCTTCTCAAGAACTTTTGGCATTTAAACGATGGCTTTGATTGATGATGCCTTTTTAACAATGTATGTTTCCAGGGTATGAGATACAAGAGTAACAACGTGTGAAATTTTCTTATGGTTTGTTCTTGTGTGAAAACCATGAATACAAAAGATGTTGGTTCTTGTGTTAACAAGATTCATTTCACTTATTGATTTTCTTGCTGCAATAATTTAGCCATGTACTCACTGGAAATAATACGCTATCAATGTGCATAAGAGAGCGTCACTGAGTATAAGAAAGCTTTTTCTTTATCTTTATGAATAATGCCAATATGTATATCAATCGAAATGCAACAAAGTGTCGTTGGAAAAGAAATGTTAGTGAATCATAAATGGACTGATGAGATGGTAAAATGGAGAAATGGTAATGAATATGTGGTGAAATAGTTCTGCCCCCGCCCCCCCCAACTGAATCGGCTGCATGCCCTCATGCAACTTAGTGTAGGTCATGGAAGGAAAGAGAGCATGGCGAGGAATTTTCCAAAATATTCAAGTTGACATATAAGGAATTGTGTGATTAAAGCTTAGAAAAGAACATACCTCCACTTACCCAAAAAGTAGATGTAGTTGTTGCGGCTGTTGGATCAAGAAAACGTGACTAGTGTTGTAGCTGCAACTGTTGTACTGTTGGAGCAAAGAATATTTGATTGTGACTGATGGAAGATGGAAGGTGTCATTGCTGCGAGATCATGAAAATGGAACTGCTAATGTTGTTGCTGCTAGAACTGGATCATGGGAAGTGAAGGAATCTAAACTGCTACTGCTGAATCATGAGAAATGTGGAAGGAAGAGAATATGGAACTATGGTACTCTCATAGATCTGAAATCAAACTGCTGCAACTGTTGTACTACTGGAGCAAAGAATATTTGATTGTGACTGATGGAAGATGGAAGGTGTCACTGCTGCAAGATCACGAAAATGGAACTGCTAATGTTGTTGTTGTTGGAATTGGATCATAGGAAGTGAAGGAATTTGAACTACTACTGCTAAATCATAAGAAATGTGGAAGGAAGAGAATATGGAACTGTGGTACTCTCATAGATCTGAAATCAAACTATTGCAACTGCTGAGGGGATCATGAAAAAGTGTATAGTCTTCACCCGCTACAAAACCGATGGTACAATTCTCATCATGCAAATAAATGTGTCGATGTCGAGCATGAAGAGAAATCATTGGATTACCGACCATTGATGAATGTCGTTAACCAATGCGAGACAAACTCACCAGTGATGTCAATGAGTGTCAAGGTACCCGAGTACATCTTGCGAAGTGTGAATAGATGGGTTGATGTCGAGCCACACGCAATATCTAACGATCAAGGGACATTGATGTATTCCCATGATTACTAGCGAGAGAGCTTGCCATTAAGGCATGCAAGCCTCAAGGTACTAAAAAAAGAACTCTAGTCTATATCCCAGATAAGGTGTCGAAGTCAATGGGGCAATACTGTTGAAAGGTAGGTCTTAAGGAATCCCACATCAGTGAACACGAGTTTGTAAAAAGATTGCTAGGACTATAGATGTAAAGATCTCAGTAGTAACAGGGTTTATGGTAAGAAAATCAAGAAAAGGGAGTTTGTTTTATTCAGAAGGAAAACTGGAAAGGCAAAAATAAAGGAAAACTGAAAAAGATAAAGGAAATGAGGCATGCAACTCAAAAATGAATAGTCATGTGTGAAGTCATGAAAGTTAAGGAAATGGAAGATGGCTTCAACATAGGGATGACCAATCGTCTTTGAAGGAGAAATGGGACAGTGTTACAGCATGAAATTTGGCAAAATGTTTCTGTGTAACAACAAACATCAAGATGTGCAAAAAGTTTCTGTGTATCAACAAACATCATGATGTTTCAGATGAGTAACAACTCCTTCAAGTTGTCTAGCAAAGCATGTGTTCATTTAACGATTTTGTGATTCTTGAAAATCATTGTAGCATGGAATGTGATCGGCTGTGAACCTGAAAAGCTTAGTACAAATTCCTGCATAAAAACTGTGAGATTTGTGAAAAACATATCATGCAGAAATAAGTGCAAATGCAGCAAATCAAAGAAATAGACTGCGTTTTTATACTTGTTGCCCTTGCATACTTATTTGTCTTGGTTGTATTAAATCTTCCCATGTGCATAATAACCAGTTGTTGAGAATTGTCACTAAAGTCCTGGAATATTAAATACGTTGCTTGTCAAATTTACCCAAGAAATTAGTCAAGCTGCTCCATGGATTTTAATTGTTTTTCTACATAATCATGAATAATTAGGGCATACAAGTCTCTGTGACAACCAGCAAGCAAACACAACAGTCGATCCTGAAATACAATGCCTGCAAAAACACGTTAATAAGAAATTCCAAGAACATATAGATGTTATGAAAAAAATTATCGTCTCAGTACGCCAAATTGGTCTATTTGCCACTCAAAGTGAAGACCAGTTTCCCTGCATGACCTGAAATAACAAATCAATTCTTAAAAACGTGCAGCTGAAACATAATACCAATACATTGAGTTGTACATCAGAGGATAGGTCTGATTCGGCAAATAGAAAGTGTGTCAATGGAGATCTAGTTGTGTATGATGTAAATTGATCTTGGTTGCGTTGCATGCTATGAGCAACCTCCAGATCTACAAAACAACATTCTTGAAGTTCCTCACGCTTTGTCTCAATTGTACTTCACTTTATGCTCTTTCAACAATTAGGTGTGCAATGCATTTTAACGTTCTGACTTAAGCCCTTGCAGTGCGAGTTGCACATCAATCACTTTATCATCAAAGCGAACACTTAAAGCAAGCAACATATCAGCTTTATCCACTGCATAATTGGCATAAACAGTCTCGTGTATGCCCAACATCCCCAAGCTTTTCTCATGAGAAGATGGAAAAGATCCCAAGTTTATTAAAGTATTGGCCATCGGAATGCATGTATGATTTACAAACTCTCTGAGTTCCTGGCTAGCATTGCGGTAACCCCCACCGACATACATGACAAATTTCTTAGAGTTAAACACCAAGTGCAGGATTTGTTCTAACTGAGAAATCTATAGGGTCTTTGGGAGTCTTTCCATATAGCCATGAGGTTTTATTGCTTTGTTCCAATCTGGAACAGTCATCTGTTGTTGAACATCCATTGGGATATTAACTAAAACAGGTCCTGGCCTCCCAGATGCTGCGAGTTAAAAGGCCTCTCTGATGACTCGGGGAATATCATCAACACCAATGATCAAGTAATAGACCTAGTCACCTCCACAATGGTGTTTCTTGAAAGGCATTTGTGCCTATCATTCTCTGGGGCATTTGATCAGAAATAACAACCAAAGAAATGTTGTCAAGCAATGCATCCGCAAGACCACTTACTAAGTTGGTGGCACCAGGACCAGAAGTTGCAATGCAAACAATGACCTTTCATGTAGATCTGGCATACCCCTCTACTACAAATACTTCTCCTTGTTCATGGCGACAAAGGACATTTTTTTATGGTCTTGAATCGAGTAAGTGCCTGGTGAATTTCCATAGTCGCAATGTTGGCCATCGTTGATTTAGTAGTGAAATCATGGGCGTATGGGCGTATAAGCCCGGATGTGTCTCTTTCTTTCTCTGATTCCAGATGTTGAAGGTGAGTTCCTGCTCTCCAAAATCCCACGATAAGTCGCCTGATGAAAATATTTTGTTGATTATTACGTAGAACTTCATGTCAACGTAGTCCTTTCCGAACGCGTCCTAATCGGATCGGGATGCAAAAGGTCCCACTATTTTTGGGGGAGTTGGCCTCTACATACACGCATTCTCTGAACTCCCGCCATAAAGCCTTAAAGACAAGCGTATTGTCATAACAGTAATATCTGCCCAGAATCGCAACTATACATATGCATATGGATATCTAAGCATTTACATGCAGGTCTGGAATTGTTCACCATGTTTGTACATACCATAATTCTAGTGGCGGTTCCATGGAAAGATTGTTTTTGCAATTTACAACGTCAAAATTGTAGTTGAACAAAAAGCGTGAACTGATCGCCCTTCGTGTCTGCAAGAATACTACAAATAATTCATCATGAAAATGCTTAAAAATCAATGCATGACACTTGTCTCCTATGCCTAGGGTTCTCGTCCACCAGCCTTTGATTGGATTATTCTCTTAAACCTCTCGATAACACGTATATCATTATCATCAACCATAGATATAAGAGCCAGGGGTGCGTGTGACAACTAGTTTGGTTGATGTTGTATAGATTACAAAGACAGAATTACACCAACAGATCGTGATCGTAAGAATTAACAATATCAACAGTGCACAAAAATCCAGAGAAGATAAGAAGTGGGCTCATCAAATCTCTATTCATTAATGACATCGACTACTGACTGCACAAGTAGCACCAAAAACTAGTCTGACCAATGTCATGATGTTGCATGGTTTCTAATACTTGAGGATTTGCATGTTTCTTGGGCAACTTGAGTAATTTCCAACAGTTAAAAATGCCAAAAAGAGGGTGAATAATCCAGAGAGAATCAGGCTTAACCGAATAGTGGAATTCAATTGTGATTTAGCCATGAAGGCGTCATTCATGGAACTGTGTGCTACATAAAATCTGCTATTGCCCCTTAGTGGAATGTGATTTTATGCAACAATACTTAAGTAAGGTGGATAAGGAATAGTTGAGCAATCAAGATTTGGTGCACATTTTCTGGTTAAAAAAAAACAAAATATCTAATTTTTGATATGATGCTTAAATGAGAATCGAGGAGTAAATCCTAACTTTCTAAAGATGCCAAAAAGAGAAGAGTTCATCTTATACTTTGTCGTGTATTTTGATTCTCATTCTTTTAGAAAAGTAGGATTTATCGTTGATTTGGTTTCTTTCCTTGATAATTGCAGATTTTAATTCATGGTGTGATGGGGAAATGTTTCAGATCTATCATTTGCAGGTTGTGATTCAAGGGGTGTTCCGACAACTCAAACCAGAAATGAACAGGCAACTTCAAACCAGAAACTATTGCATCAGGAAACAAATTTTTGCACAGTTTAAATGGAATTCAACTGATCATAGTTTAGCACTGTTTTAGCATGTCGCGACAGTTCAGTGGGGAAAACTCATGAATTTGCAGACCATTTATTATTATTATTATTATTATTATTATTAATATATATATAAACGTTGCAGATCTACAAATTTATTCAATCTCTGTTACAACAAAAATGTCACTGTTTCAGCGAGTACAATTTCACTCTAACAGCATGAAAAATGTCGTTGTACCAGCATGTTGTAACAACATCTAAAATTTTCGTTGTATCAGCATGTTGTAACAACATGTAAAAATTTCGTTGTATCAGCATGCTGTAACAACATGTAAAATTGGTTTTGTTTTTATTCGCCTAAATTTTTTTATTGTGTTTATTTGCAGGTCAAAGGATGGACGCAAAAACATTCATTCTTGAAATCAATTTAGACATCCTACTTTATGATCCTCGCGATCGTACGAAGCGCGGAGGAGAGCATACTTATTCTAAGAAAACAAAACTGGAAATAAAATCCTACCTGCTCTATGTTAATTGAAACTTAAAGATTAGTTACGTGTAGTCAAAATTCCAATGGAGCCAAGCACGCAACAGTAACAACAATATGTTCAGTGGTGATTTTTCAAATGAATAATGGAAATATTCGAAAGTGAATGAATCTAGTTGCTGTAACGACAAACTAACTAAATAAAAATGAAATTTATATAATCGATTGCTTACCTGGAATCATTGCTCGATAATGCTTTCATAGGCGTGTTTTTCCTCGCTCATATCTTGCTATAACTCCTCTTCATCTTCCTCAATCTCCTGCTCGAATGATTGTTCGTCATCAAATATGTAGGGTTCTTCAGATGTTGAATCCTCGTTTGTTGCTGGAGGAGTGTTTGAATCTTTAATTGTTGTCAAGATCTCCTCTTCCTGAGAAGAGGAAATCCCGACTTTCGCGAGGATCTGAGTGATTAGTTCTAAGTTGACACTCATTGTTAAAACATATTGAAAAAGGGGTTCTTACAGCACCCAAATCAAAAATAAAAAAACTGAAAATCATACTTGTTGAAACACATACTCTCCACAGTTGCAGAAAACACACTTGCTACAATTGAAATTCATACTTGCAAAAAATGAAATCTACACTTACGTGTGCAGGAATTGAAACACACCCTACATGCCCTTACCCATATGTCACCTCAGAGTTAGGAGCATGACTCTTCAAACTAAACCTCAATCCATCGTGCTTCCCCGACAATGGCGCCAAAATGTTAAGTAGAAATATTGTCGTTTAATTCCATTGTAGTACTTGCCCAACTATTTAATTTGTCAATCCGGCTTATGAAGCACACGCACTATATATGCAGGACTAAAGTGGAAGTAATATAATCTAAATTGCTGAAATAAAATTAATCTAGGAAAGCATCGAAAGACTAACTAGGAAAGCAAGAAATTGCATAAGGGAAAAGCAATACAACATGTGAAGAGTTGAACGACAAATGACATATGTGAGCTCACACAATATATCAATCTCAAATTATATTACAAGAGTCAAATGACAAAGCATGAAAGAATAACAAAGAAAGAATCAAAGCTAAGAATCCCCTTCTCCTAATTACAAGACTAAATTATGAATTACATGATCTCTTATGAATAACATCCTCCAATTATGAATAACATGATGACCCTCATGAAGAGAGAACACTCTCTTATATACATGAGTGTCATAATTACAGATCCACTATTCTCTCAACCACTCTCAACTACTTTCCCATTATGACAAGATATGATCCCTTCAAATCCTCCATGCAGCTCTCACATATCTTAGATAAGATATGCCAACCAAATCTTCCATGATCTTCTCTCTTTCAAATCTTCAAGTTTGAAGATGTAATTCGAATTTGAGGATAGGTGGTGTATTTTGACTTTGTTGCAATCTTCAAACATGCATGCACACATCATCAAACTCATCCAACTTTGATATATAATGAAAATATGTTAATTTTTCTAATATTTAATCACAAATGCACTTATAATACTGAAATGAATAAAGTGGAAAATAATAAGGTGAAACCCAAATGTATGTATGGAAATGGTATGACAAAAGGTTTATTAGGACCATGAAATGTAAGGAATGGTGAAAGAAAAGAGTATATAAATGCGACATTTCTGAGTCCTAACACAACTTGAGCTCTATAATTCATTATCACATATATCAAAGTGCATTGGAAGAATAAGAAGTATGGCAACTAGGAGGAAAGAACCTTTTATGGAGATATAGTTAACTCTCTTTCCCGCCAAGATAAAAACTTGCATTGGTAGACTGCATATCAACGGTTTCAGAGTCTAACTCCTAAACAGAAGTAGAATAAAAAAATATGGACGACTAACTTGGTTAATATTGGTTGCATGTCTGAATTTTTTGACTTCGGGGAGTTGGTTTCCTAGTGCGCTCGCAGATTTGATTCAAAAAACAAAACTATTCGAGTAGTTGTTAAAGGGAACAACCATGTTCCACTAACTCCCAATATTTTTAAAAGAATGCTTCGACTATCCATCTCCAACAAAAGTATTAGGTTTCTTGAAGCTAACTCTTTTATGGATTCCTAGGGTGGTGAGATGAATTTGTGAAAGGATTTCATGGTTCTCTCTACAAAAATGCTAGGTGACCTTTTAGCCATTCATATAACTCTGTTGGAGGAGCCGTATCGGGATTTTTCATGGCTATTTGCACAATTATTGGGATGGGAATACACTTCTCATATTCCTAGGTCAGTTTTATATGTATTGCATTTTCTTTTCGGAAACAAGCCATGTTTGATTGGGCTAAGGTAATCTCAAATGAGATTTCCTTTCAGCTGGCCAATTATTTAAAGACTTAAAGATTCTTTATGACTGTGTATCTGGTCCTAGCAGTCGCCTACTGTAATGTGTTTGAAGGGTTACCCCTGAGAGGAAATTTAGATGTTGACAATTAACCAGTTCAATTCTGGTACCACGTGCTTTGGAAGCATAAGGCACCATTCCATTTTTGCCTTATCCAAGATAGATTTATTAAAGAATTTAGATATATGTTGACTAGAGAAGTATCAACAAGGATAACCCAAGAAGCAGAGGATTTCCTCAAAGGAAAAGGAATTTGTGTATAGGAAGAAGACCATACTTACATTATATTGTATGGATATGATGGAAGCCCCTTTCTTCTTCCCACATTTGTTTGTGATAGATATATTGTTGCAGAGGTCTATAGAAAGTACAAAGCATGGTCTATCCTTTTTGAAAGAAATAGAAAGAGGCAATTTATCTCATTTCCCTTTGTTGTCTCCAATATAACAATAAGAAACACCTCCCACTTGTTAGAAGTTTATGAAATGCTAAATGCATTTAATCTGAAGGAAGCACAACCTCTCCAAGGTTTTGACCTTGAGGGTTTCTTTTCAGAACATTTGGCATCCATGAGATATAGAAACATTTTCACAAGGATTGTTGAAGGAACTTGCAATAACAACCAAAATACCCCAAAGAAAAGGGGAAAAAAACATGTAATGATGATTTGGTCACCGAAGTTAGTTCGAACACTAAAAAAAAAGGCAAACAGGAAAATACACGACCAATGTGCAATCTTCTTATGTTCCCTATTCACGTAGGAGCTCCTCCTTTGCACAAAAGAAACAAGAGTCAAATGTTAGTAGAGAAGAGAATAATGAAGAACGTCCTATAGGAGACGATGAGGATGACTAAGCCCTTGTTAATATTGAAAGAACACATACAACATCTCAACAGAAAAGGAAGAGAATCTCAAGCGAGAAGGGTTCACAGAATTCAGGAAGCCCAAGGAATGTAGCCGATATGGAAATAGATAGTGCTATTGTACCGGATTTGGTAACCCTTCGAATTGTTGAAAACCAATGAACTGTAGAGGAGTTGGCCCAAGAAGAGCCAACAGTTTTTGAAGAGTAGTCCTTGACACTGCATAATGCTCAATATAATAAAGAAGAGAAAAAATTGTTGATAGAAAAAGTCCACATGAAAAATAAGAAAGTAACTCAAAAACGAAATTAAGAAGTGGACGTCTCAAGAGTCAGACCCTCAGAATTCCTAAAATTGCATATAACTATTGTCGATGCTCTCGCTCATTCCATCTCAGAGAAAGAGTTAGAAAATATCAAATTGAAAAGAAGAATAAATGAACTTGAGAACGCATTGAGTCCCAAACCATTGTTTGCAGAACCATTGGATATTATTTCTCCACATCAAATGATTCCAAGTATACCAAGGACATCAACACGAGTAAGGAAAGCTGCCAAATTGTTGAGTGGAGTTAGATCGTATGTCATAGAAAACATTAATAAGCGACTTGATATTATTTCACAAACATGAGAATTCATTTCAAGTTTAAGAAATTTGTCACAAAGGATTGTCAACTTCACAGAATATTTGAAAAGAGACTTGGAACGTGATGAAGATTTTTATAAAAATGATTTAAGTGCATTTATTGCACATGTTTCTAGGTTAAGTGATTATCATAGAAATCAACAATAGTAGCCTTCAAACCAAAGAATAATACAATTAAGAGCAGGTTGGTTGGAAATGATACAAATGTTAAGAGATTCAATTGCCACCTGTACAAAAATGAATGACAAAAGAAGTGATACATTCCTAAAATCTCTTGAAATTGTAAAAGACCTTGAAGGCCCACAACTTATAAGAGATTCTATGGTTATAACTAAAGAACAATTAGATATGGAGTTGGGTGTGATTGAAGCATCATGGGAAAGTGAGTTCGATGACCTTACTGAATTTCTGGAGGATGAAATTAAGTGGTGGTTTGTTACCTTTGTAAATAATAATGAATACCACATGTTATCAGTCAAACAATTGCATTCCGAATGTGAATAAATTGAAGAAGCAATATTCTCACTCGGGGTTAAATAAGACATCATTGTCCCACCAATGAAGGAATATATTGAAGAGTGGCTCAAGAAATCGTTGGCACAAATAGGTAACCCAAAATAACTACCAAGAAGAAGTTATTCCAAGAAGGTTTGAAGCCCAGGTATAAATACATGAAGACCCTAGCATCAAAAGAATTGGAGAGAGAGACGTCCATCCATCCACCATTCCTCTGTTATTTTGTGAGTGCATCTCTTTTTGAAGCATTTCCCCTCTTTTCATACCAGTCTTTGATCATCCACTTTATTAAGTGTATTTTTCATTTGTAAAGCGGATCTTTGATTGCATTTCTCCTTGTCTTCCAAGTTACCGATACTATTTTATTTGGTCCACAGGAGCCCCATTCTAATCCATTTGGACGAATGCATTTCCTTTAATCGTTTGAGTATCAAGAACATTGTGTTTTGCGATAGGCAAACACTTTATTCGAACTTGAACATCTATGAGTAATTATTTTTTTACTCTCACCGAAAGTTATTCCAAGAGTTCATAACATTTGTGGTTTCATACTTTTTATAAAGCAATGAGATCTTGTGTGTGTTTCTCCTATGCATCTTATGGTTATAAATGAATTAAATCATTCAAATCTCTTTGATTTATGGACCATCGGTCTTATTTTTTTTCTATGAGTCTTGCTTCAAAATATTTTTTTTCATTACCTGAAATAATGGATGTGATGGAATGAATGTAGTTGTTTTGTTATTGCGCACAAGATTATTATCTTTTCATTAGCATTTATTTATCATCTACTCAGTTATTTTACCACTTGGTCCACTCATAGGTGATGATATTATGAATGCATGAATCTATGTTTTGAACAAGTATATTGAATATTTGAGTGAGAAAGAGGAGTACCACCTTTATAAAAACGTATAGGGAATCTCGATAAGTCTTTCAAGAAGACTCTAGTAGGTTGACTCTTTTCCCTAACAGGAAAAGAGATCAATAGGGGGCTACTACAAGTAACACCACTTTTCGATGCGATGAGATTATTTAAAGATTTTGGTTGCAACAAAACTGATTGGTAAGGCCACGTTGTCAAACAAATTGCAAGTCTATGTCTATGTGTATGTGTATCTATATGTGCATATGCATATGTATATGTATGTATGTATGTATGATAGTGTGTGTGCGTGTGTAGACATGTCAATTGAGTGTAACTTGAGTGGTTGTGAGGAAAAAGTTGGTATCATCGCGCCTCAGTTTAAACCCCACTTTGTGATATGTTTGCTCTTAGTGAACCAATTTTTTACGAGATATAAATGATCTATTCATGATTTTTTTACCTATCTTTATGCCTTAAAGAATATAGGATTTTCCCTAGCTGTGATGCTTAGAATGAGGGGAACTACCTTGGAGGTTTCCCCCAAGATATGTTACCTTGGAAAATATGTGTGTGTGTGTGTGTGTGCACGCACACACACACGTACACTAAAACTTTTAGCATTAATCATGTCAAAATAAAGGAGGAGTTGATCTAGTCAAAGAACCCTTATGGGGGTCTTTTATACTCCAAAAATTGGTTGCAAGGTTTCATGTGAAGAAGGGCGGGTGAGCAAGATGTGGTGTAGTCACTATGGTGGTGGTGATTAATTTGGAAATTCAAATTCCCTCTTAAAACTCCTATATGTATGTGGTTGTTTCTTCAATACAAAGTCTTAACTTAGGATAACTTGTAGAAAAGGACATGGAAAGGTCCAAACATATATGGCCTATGTAAAGAAAATGAATATTTTATGGTTCATTTGTGATCCATAAACAAGGGATTTATAACACACTCACTTCACCAACATGGATCCTTTGCATAAGTTAAAAAATATTTTATTTGTTCCTAGTCTTCAAAATGGCTACAAGGCCTATGTTCTTGATGAAAGTTTGTGCGCAACACTAACTCTATCTCATGTATGGCTACTAAATCTTTGTTCTCAATGAAGCCTCTTGTCTGAAATGGTTATCTAGATCCTTTCTCCACATAACCTGCACACAAGGACCCAAATGACAATGCAATGGAAATTATCTATTATCAACGAGTCAACCAATGTCAAGTCTCTAACTCTAAATAGCATGATGCCTCATATGCCAATCAGGTCTCTAAGTTGAAGTTATGGGTTATACTATATATTTTGTATACTCTACCTAGCACTCAATATTCTCATCAATCAAATGAAAGAGCAGTGATGTTCATTGTTCAATCAAGTAGCAAGATCACAATGAACACTCTTATCCATAGAAATGCTTGTCTCAAAGGTTTCTTGATTGAAGACAATGTAATGGAAATGGATATGTTCTTGCTTTTGAACTGTAATAGCCAAATATCAACTGCCAAAGTTGCCTTTTAATGCAATTTAATCCAACTACCACTGGTCATCAATACTCTAGCAATAATAAGAAGAGAACATTCTCCTCAATGATCATTTTTTCTCAATAGCGATGTACATGCTGCATTCAGATTTAGAACAACAAATTAATGATTAGTAATGAAGAGTGAGCAACTTGTATTTTACTAGAATCAATTCCAATGTTTATAAAAGCAGACTCGTAATTCTAAATCATTCCAACATAAATGAACACGAGCAATGCCCCAACAACTAATAAATTATATCCACCCATATCATAATTGAAGAGAAGCAATACTTCCCATAATGTCTTCTTTGTTATGGTGGAAAGCAATGATACATTAAACTCATATATCTGAAGCAAACAAAGAGATCATGGGAAACATATACAAGAATCCATTGAGGTTGGACTACAGGAGTTCAAGCCAATCTAATGCATTAATGGGTGCACATTATATGTGGATGACTCCATATGGTTGATCCCTCAATAACTGATTGCAATTGTTGGCCAGGCAAGAAAACAATTTGACCCAAGCCATAGAGTCGACCAAGTAGAAGGTAGTTTGACTCAATCAATGAGAAAATGGCCCAAGGAGCAAGAGGCATCTCACATTGAGTGTGTATAGCCTGTAGGGATGTCGTACAACCTTGTGGCTGAGAGGACATGACCAGGGAGGATAAATTTTCCCTAGGTAATGGAATTAGTCAAGGGAAGGAATAATTAACCCAGGTAATGAGGAATCACTCAGAGAGATAGAGTGTACAACTTCAAGGAACAAGAAAATCACCCAAGGAAGAGAGTAGTTGACCAATAATTGTTAATTGATAAAATTGAGTGCTAAGAATGGAAACTCAGCTAAGAATTTGTAATAGCCTTGTTATTATGTCCATTGTTCTCAGGGGCTAAATTAAATGGATGGAGATCATCACATAGTCATTGGATTTCATATAAAATGAATGGGAAAAGAATTTATGAGGGTTTCTAACATAAATACAATAGATAATTCTTCATTTCCACCAGGAATTCAATGGCAAGTGGCAATAAAACACATGGGAATCCCTACATTATCTCATAAGTGAAGCAAGCAACAAAATTATAGCACAACACGATGAATTCACACACATATTGTTTTTTCACAAACACACAGAAATATCCAAACCATTCAAGACACAATGGACACAATATTTACCCTAGAAATCTAAATGTGAAAACCAGCTTCGAATGGGGCTTAGTTTTTCATTTCGACAATTTTTTATACAATGCAACTCTTCGCTCCATCCTCCTCCTCTCTTGGACAAAAAAGTACCTTTGAGAGTGAAAACAATGAAAGAAATAGGGAGAGCTAGGGGGTAAGGGGAAGGTCAACAACCATGACCCTTCATTTCCCATTCCTCTACCTTCTCTCCTATTTTTTTTTTATTATCTTTTGATTAATCCATTCTTCCTTGTCACTTTTATTTTATCTTATTCAACTTTTAATTTTGCATTATTTTACATATCTTGCTTAACCTTCATTAATTGTTGAATTATATTGCAGTTACTGAGTCTTACAACTATTCATTGGTTCAAATCTATTTTAGATCACACCTCCCCATTGAGAGGCTTTTTGGCCTCCAAAAGCTCAAAGGAAACCAATCTAGATCAATTCACCTTTTGTGTAGTTCTTTGGAATGTGGCTCTGACTCTAGTTCATGGCTATAACTCTGACTCTAGCTCTAGATTTGGCTTGTGGCTCTGGCTCTAGTTCTAACTCACTTGTTCTCCCAATGCAGCAGTATGCTTACTAAATCTCAGCTATGAGAAATTTCATATCCAAACTCTACATTTAACATCCATTCCCATCTCTCGCTTAGTGTTGAAGATGGTCCATCTTGGCGGTCAATGAAGCCAAGTCAGACATCGGTTTGTTTTTGACCCTAGCATGCTATGCCATCACATAACCTTTCTACGAGGGAAGTGTGGTCTATGCTATCTTGCTAGGATAAATTTCTTCCTACCATGGAAACAACCCTCATGTGCCTGCACCTACTTATAAGCACATCATGGAGTTCTCTAAAACACCCCCAAGGTCATTGACCTCTATGCATTAGTTTCTGGCACAACTACAAGAAGGGGTTCTTCATATGAAATATCACAAACAAGATTTTGATTGTGGCTTCTCTTGGCATCAATATGTTTTCCATCTTGTTGGTGTCATTGACCTCCTCTACTATTATAGCTCCTTAGCTAGCTTCTACTCTTTGGACTGGAGATATAGGCATCTCTTCATCTTCTTCAATATTCACTCTCCACACTCTTCTCTTAGCTATGCAGTTTCTAGAGTGAAGCTCTGGATGTAGTCACCAACACTTTGCTTCTCAATGACCACTCAAATTGTAGTGGTGGAAAAATTTATTGGCGCTATTGTATGGACTACTTGGTAGGATTTTCTTCTCCATGTACCTATGTGTTTGTTTTCATATTAGATGTTGATTTTTCCTTAACTCAACACATGAAGTAATTGCCAATAATTTTCTCAAACACAGAAATTATACTTGTTGATATAATTCTTGAAATTATGCAAAATTACCTATAGCTGAGTTAATTACCCAGAAATAATAGCAAAAGCATACACATAAATCACGCACATAATTTGGACAACATAGGAAGTACCATGGAAACCACAATGTGGGGAAAACCAACAAAGGAGGGCTTCTTATTGAGGCTTCTAAGGAAATTTTATAGCAAGAATAGTTCAGAAATTTCTCATAGAAATTTCTGGGCAGATTTTAGCTTCTCCACAAGCACAGTATGGCCTAGTTGTCTCAGCACTCCTTGTTGTAGTTGTACGGCCTTCTGTACAACTTGTTGTTGACTGCAAATATGGCAAAAAATAGGCCATGTTCCTTGTTTAACTTTACATCCATGTTTGCATGTCCTTGTTGAGGTTGTATGGGCCCCTTTCACCCCTCTTTTTGCTACAAAGCTCGACGTGAGTGTGGGAATATGTTGGTTGTCTGGTATGGCTTGATGTTGGCCTCCTTCTTGTTTCCTTCAACACCTAAAAATTCCCTCTTCTGCTTGTTTCTCACCCTAGCACTGCTTCCCATCCTTCCTCAACCTCAATAACCCTCCTTCAGCTCACTTGCAATCACACAAATGAGCAATGGTGTTTGTCCTCTCACCCTCAACCTCCTTTTATCTCCTTCGCATCCCCCCATTCCCTTTGATATGTGTGCCAAGCCTTGGCCTCAATAACTGAGATTGGGGTTGTTTGACCCCACTCTCCACTAGGTGGTGCGCCCCCCTTTGGACATGGCTCCACACTCCACTAGAAACCACCTTCATGAGGTGTGCCCTCTCTCCTTGGGCCCTACATTCCACTCAAAGATGAAATTTGGTTGCAAGCCTAAGTCAGACTTAGGCTGATCTGGGTCAATTTTAGGTGTCCATCAACATGCCTAGAACACATAGGCCTATGCCGAGACACCTCATGAGATAAAAACTAACACTCTCTCTTAGTGAAGGAGGTGTCTCCACCAGGATCAATCTTTGATCCAATCAAAATTATTTTTGTTGTTGTAGCTACTCCCTCTGAACCGGAAGATCCACCTGTTATTTCTTTTGTATTCTAATCTGATGTGTTTCTTTGCTCATCCATCAATGTCAATTCATACCAACTGACTTTTTTTGACACTGATCTACGATCCAGGATCCCCTAGACCCACCTACAGGTTGTCTGAGCACCATGTACATCATACATTTCCTGATGCCAAGTCTCATGGTTGCATCCAAGGCCGCTCCCTCTTCTTGTATGAGCACTTATCCATCAACGAATATTACTTCATATCTCATATCCTCCATAGCTGATATAGAGAGAAAGTTGACCTTCATCTCTAACACATACATCACCTCATCCACCTCTAGAGACACTCATGACTCTAGCTGGAATCTGGTGCTTCCAACCCCCTTCACTGCATGTCTAGCGCACACCCCATTCTTCACATGGCGGTTTGATCCCGTCTCTGAAACACTAAGGAACACCGACCTCGTTCTTGTCATATGGCGAGATGACCCACTATCCTCAAACTCATACAATCTGTTGCTGCTAGAAAGAGTGGAAACCAGAGAAAATTTGTCATCGAATTTCTCTGCAAATGCATCCATCTCAGTAGATGTTGTAGTTGCTACCTCTGAATCCTTCTTCTTCTTGTTGGGACACTTGTTGGCATAGTGGCCAGCCTTGTGACATGCAAAGCATCTCACTTTTCCCATGTCTCTGGAGCCTCCCGCTCCACTGCTCTTCTTTTCATGAAAAGCCACATTCTCCTCCTCCTCACTCTTCGACTGACTAGCTTGAGATGCATCCACTCACAACTCCTCTTGGGTGAATTCGTCCCACAACCTCTCCCAATAAGGGAGTTTCTCTTGTGCAACCACCCCTCAGACAAACACGTCCCACTTCTTGG
This sequence comes from Picea engelmannii, assembly GCA_009831015.1. NCBI lineage: Eukaryota > Viridiplantae > Streptophyta > Pinopsida > Pinales > Pinaceae > Picea > Picea engelmannii. The sequence goes on along the minus strand of ML778603.1, from coordinate 407,562 downwards.
TGAATCCATTTAAGGTTGTCCTCACCAACTCGGTCTCATCGACAATCCCTCCCATTGCTGCAAGTTCATCTCGTATTTGAGTGAACTTCGTGAGGTAAGTGACCACCGACTCTCCCTTGGCTATCTTTTTGCTTCTCATCTTCTCTTTGAGCAACATCTTCTTGGACTAGTTGTTAGACCAGTATAGCTTTATCAGGCCATCCCACATGTCCTTTGTTGTCTTCTTGCTAGACAAATGTGGAATGATGTGGTCTTTGACACCATCCACAAGTATCCTCCTGGCCTTGACATCCTTCTTGGTATGGGATGCTAGTTGTACTAGATCAGTTGGGGCTGCCACCTTTCCTTCTTCAATTTCCAACATCCCATTCTCCTCGAGCACCAAGATAATACGCTCCCTCCAAGGAAAAAAATTTGAGGCTCCATCTAGCCTGTCCTCAACCCTTAAGCCTGGACTACCCATTTGAGTTTGTTTCCCTGTTTCACCCACACACTTCGTGGTCACACGTACCACTTGTTGATTTACTCTTCCTGGTCTACACAACAAGTCATTAGGCTCTTTCTATACTCATAGGTTGCGCTATGATACCATGTTGATTTTTCCTTAACTCGACACATGAAGTAATTTCCAATAATTTGTTCAAACATAGAAATTATACTAGTAGATATAATTTTAGAAATTATGCAAAATTACCTACAACTTAGTTAATTAACCAGAAATAGCATACATAGAAATCACACACATAAATTGGACAACACATGAAGTACCCTGGAAACTCCAGTGTGGGGAAAACCAACAAAGGAGGGCTTCTTATTGAGGCTTCTGAGGAGATTTTACAGCAAGAATAGTTCAGAAATTTATGGGCAGAATTTAGCTTCTCCACAGGCACAGTATGGCCCAGTTTTCTCAGCACTCCTTATTGTAGTTGTACGACCTTCTGTTGACTGCAAATATGGCTAGAAATAGGCCTTGTTCCTTGCTGAAATTTACAGGCAAGTTTGCATGTCCTTGATGAGGTTGTATGACCCCCTTTTGCCCCTTTATCTGCTGCAAAACTCGTTCTGAGTGTGGGCAGATATTGGTTCCGTGATATGGCCCGATGTTGGCCTCCTTCCTGCTGCCTTCAACACTTGAAAATTCCCTCCTCAACTTGTTGCTCGCCCTAACACTTATTTCCCTCCTTCCTTGGCCTCAATAACCCTCCTTCAACTCACTTTCAATCACACAAATGAGCAATGGTGTTTTTCCTCTCATCCTCATCCTCCTTTTATATCCTTAGCATCCCCCCATTCCCTTTGAGATGTGTGCCATCCTTGGCCTCAATGGCTAAGATTGGGGCTATTGGACCCCACGCTCCATTAGGTGGTACACCCCCCTTTGGACAGGGTCCCACACTCCACTAGCAGCCACCTTCATGAGGTGCGCCCTCTCTCCTCAAGCCCTACATTCCACTCAAAGATGAAATTTGGCTGCAAGCCTAAGTCAAACTTAGGCTGAAATACTAAGGCTGATCTAGGTCAATTTTAGGTGTCCATCAGCATGCCTAGGACACATAGGCCTATGCTAAGACACCTCATGAGCTAAAAAATAACATTAGGGAATACTTATTGTCCTTCTTCCTCTGAAAACGTTTAGGTTTGTGGCATATGGCTTGCTTCTCCCAACAAGATGCCCCAAGATAACCTTTCTTCTTGCAAAATGAGAAAGCCTCTGAATACCAATAACCGATGGTGTTGTGGCCTTTCCTCGTGCAACAATGACAAACAAGGGATGTCTTGTTTGAGGAAAACCTCTTGGTCTTCTTCTCCTTCTTACCCCGACTAATTGGCTTGCTACTTCTTCTAAGTGATGATGCAGGCTGAGTCTTTGATCTCTTCTCATCATTTCCCTTCTATGATTTGCCACAAGAAGGATAAGGTGGTATTGGATTGCCACCTTCATTTATTTTTACTCTTCCTTCTAATGAGCGGGCCAACTATGTCATGTCTTTTGCCTTCACAAAAGTGGTCTTCATGGTCATGTGATTTTCACCTCTTCCATCAAAGGCTAGGGCTTCATGCTTGACCCATAGTACAGCTATAACGGAGTTCAATATGCCTTGTCTTATCTTGCGTATCCCTTGTCCATCATAGCATATATCCCTTAAGAGTTTGGAACCAATGCCTTTGGTGTTCTTTTCAAATTCACCAAGCTACTCTTGCGAATTGTCTATGGAAGGTGAACTTACCATAGTGGTCTCGGTCATGGTGTTGACTTCGGCAATAGCAATGGAAAGTGGCCTTGCTTCCTAATGATCTTGGATAGTTGCTTGGAGATTTTCCAAGGCCTCCTCCTTCTTTTCCAACTCTTGTTGTAGTTGAGCATTCATTTGAGTGAGCCTATATTCTTGCCGACTATTTAACTGAATAACCTTCTCTCCCAAGTGTGCAAGTTGAACTCTTGTTGATTTTTATGATTCTCAGCTCTTGATAGCTATTTTCTTATGATTAATAACAAGATACACTTTCATACAAAAATTATCATAGAATAAATATACACTGAAAATATCAACTACAATACTGCAACGGAAATGGCAAGAAATATTAACCATGCACAGTAAACACAATAACACAACACAAGAACATAACAGTTTATCCTGGGAAATCCAACATTGGGAGAAAACCCAACAACCTTTCTATAGAATAATTTAGTCCAAGATATTACCACTACATCACCATCAATAGCCAAAATACCGTCAGAGAAGATCCTCCCCAAGGATAGCATCACCAAGACCTAGTGCCTCAATAAGATGACCAAGAGCAATCAAGAATATCCTTCCCAAGTGTGGTGCACTCGTCGAGATACCAGAAACCCAAAAATAGTGAAATTACCAAAACTGCGGTTACAACTGCCTTGTGCACATTGCAAAAGGAATTATCTGACTGTCCAAATGGAATGATCAAGTCTTGTATTTATACTAATCTGGGGTTGACTTCTTATTCTGGGTCTTCAAATCACTTTATTATTTTTTGTCTTTTACTGGTGGGGCTGACTTCTCTTCCTGGGTCTTCAATTTTTTCTTAGGGCTTCTGTAATGGTGTGAGGATGGGTCTTGTTGTACTTTTTTGTGGAGAATGACTTGCTCAAAGTTGCAAATCTTCAACACTTCCTCTCAACGAGGGAGGCATTTTCCAGACTTGGATTTCTTCGATCATAGAAAGGTTGTCTTCATGAGACAAGTTGATGATCAATCTCCATACAACTGTGTCTAGCACCTCAAGTCTCAATGAAAACCACACCTCGACCATTCATTTTCACAAGTACACCCTTGTGAGTGAATGTCACCATAGGTAAACCCATGTGAGTGAATCTTCCATTCTCCGGTGGTTAAACCATCAATCCTAGGAGAGTGACATCCGATGTTGTCTGACACGTGGAAGCACCTCGAGTCCACAGGTAAACCCATGTAAGTGTTGAATGATTGTAACTTTGAAGAATATGCTACTTATATTTGAGTCATTATTGTATAAATCAAATCCCCTTTTGTGGATTAATCAAGTAGGGTCTTGTATAAGATCAAATCCCCTTCTGTGGATTGGTCAACATGTATTTGTATGGTGGTATTTGTAAAGTTGTCCCCTAGTAATTGTAAAGTGCTTTTATCCACTTCTAGGACAAGTAGGCTCCACCAAGTGAAGAGTCACAACCCCAGCACCACCTCACAACTTGTATTTATATGTGAGGATGTTGTCCAATTTGAACACACTCACCACACTAGCTCTGCAGTGCGCAAGTCTTGGAGGAGAAACTGTTGCAACTGGGGTGACGTCAAGAAGGGTTTCCGGTCTATCTCTTGGTATTTCTTGGTCAAGTGGTGTGCTACTCTTCCTAGTGAAAGAGTAGAGAAGGATCTTATGTTCGGTCTTTGGTCTATCTATATTGAGGAAGTCTTTTTTGGGTTTTCTCCCCCATGAGGGTTTCCCAAGATAATCTGTGTGTCTCTATTGTTTATGTGATTGTCTCTCTTTTAGTGATCTTATTTATACAACTAATGTGCTAAATGATTACAATAATAAATAAGAATTGTAACTGCTAGTTGTATAAGTAAAAACTTCAACATGGTATCAGAGCGGGCCTGAAATAGTCTAACTCGCAATTTATAAGAAGTGACTAGCCTCAACGCACCCTCGCCAAAATCCAGTTTTTTAGTATTGCAACTGCTGCAGAATTAGGGTTTCTGCATAAACCCTAAGTGTGACGTTTTTCCCGTTTAAGGAGGACATTGGGGGAAGTAACCACACCTAGGAGCACACCGTAGGAGGGCGCATCCAATCCCTGGATCATAATTCTAAAATTTGAAGTTTGAAAAATTAGGGTTTCCTCATAAAACCCTAAGTTGCAGTTGGAGTTTCAGTTGAAGTACCAATTGCAGTTGCAGTTGAAGTACCAATTGCAGTTGCAGTTGCAGTGCCAGCTCCAGTTGCAGTGAAAGTTTTTGTGAAGTGTTGGGACTATTTTTTTATTGTCCTAGTGTGCCTTACCCTAGCAAATCTCCAGCTAACCTTAAGTTGCAGGATGAAGCACCTTTGAAGTTTTAAAGGTTTGTTAATTCTTTTCATTGTTGTCGAATGGTGTCACTACCTGTTGATGATGTCATAGGTATGTACTTACATATGTTTAAACTGTATCATTATTCTAAAGGGTATTTACAGGAGAAATGATCTTTTATCTAAACAATAATCAGAGATCCAGAACATTCAGAGGAACTATGCACCCCAGGATCGATTACTTTGATATGCCTCTATTTGTTATGGCATTATTGTAATCTTGTGAATATCCAGGTTGCATTTTGATTTGTTGGTCAAAGTATTAGATTGATTAAAGTTGAGATTATAGAGTTTATTCCCTAACTCGAATTTTTGTCAAGATAACATATTGTCTTAGTACATAGGACATGTTGAAGAAATTACTTGTCATCTTGAGTGAAGGAGACTTAGAAGAAAAGCAACACACTCATCCTTAAGGAAAAGACTCCAGGCTCCAGGTTTGGTTGATTAAATTGATAAGATTCAAATTTACACATATCAAGTTTTATAACTGCTAAACACTATAGTTGTGATAGCAATCTTTGAAATTTTTTTATTATTAAATATTTGGTGGCATGTGAGCACTATTGAGATAAATGCTTACTATAATCATTCACTAGATATAACTAACATATGCTTTAGGAGAAACTTCTTATTTTGTTTCCAGGTTACCATGGAGGAATGATTGATCACAACACTAGAATAGTGTTTCTCCCATTCCTTAGTATTGTATTTCTTACTTTTTACCCTTGTTTCAGGCAAGCCACAAGTGATATCTCTATGGGAGCTACTGCGATGATTGTTCTCGCTATTGTTTTATTATTAGTATAAAGAGTATTATTCTCATCTATCGTTTCTCCCTTGTTGTTCTTGTTTCGGGTAGGTCACAAGTGATAACCCTAAGGGAGTTATAGTAACGATTGCAAGAGGAAATATATTAGATGAGACATGGAGCAGACCATCCAAGTTGTATACATGATTGTATACATCCATATACTGAAGAAAAAGAAGAATCTAGAATTGTTAAATACAGAACATCTCATATGGAAACAGATCATGAGGAGCTAAAGGCTCCAAAGATGATCGAACATTAGAATAGAAATCACATTAGACTTGGTCAATGGATAATGAAGCCACCTTGACAGGGAGCAGAATTAGTTTGAAGTCTAACTTAACTTTTCATATTAAGACTTGGTATTCAACACCAAGTATATCCTACAGAGAGTATGAAGTTTTTGTAGACTCAAAAGAAATCAAGACTCAGAGTAAGCTTGATCTCAGAAAGGATCAGATGGGAAAAAGAGACATCTTCCAAGACTTGCATGAGTTGAGAAGACTAGATCGTAGCTTTAGAGACCTCTAGGAGACATGAAATCTCCTGAGAAGATTCCCTTGTTTCAATGATAGAGGAGGAAACCAATCAGAATGACTGGGATATGGATTTTTCCTTGAGACCAGAAGGGAAGTCAGTGGTGACTTCCAAGATTGATCTAACAAATCAAGCATGTTGTAGATAACAGTATAAAGATGTACAAAGCTTGATTTGTGTCTAGAGGATTCTCCTAGCAAGAGGGAGAAGACTATGACGAGACAATTTCTCCAGAAATCGAAGAAATAGTTCCAGTATTCGTGAAGACAACCAGAACAACCATGATTCTAATACAGTATGAGATTCAGGGGGAGAAGTCCTTGTATTTGAGATTGAGTTACCTCCATGAAAGAAGAAAATCTACCTTCAGTATCAGTTATTGAGCCACTCTCAATTTCAGATGAAGTTGTTGCCATGATAGAATAGAGGAGCTACTCTCAGATTTCAGCAGCTACAGTGAGAATAGAGCAATTAGTCTTAGCTTCAGAAATAGCAGTTGTAGGTGCAGAGTCCTGGTTCTAGAAGGAATAGTCGCAGAGAGAGTAGAGGACATACTCTCAGGCAGTGATACAAATAGTGCTTTGCAGAAAGTACATAGAACCAACACATGATTATGAAAATTGAATTGCAGCTGAGCAAGTGTACTAGGATGTGAAAACTTGTTTTCAAAGTACAGGACAAGAAGACTCATGTCTGCAAGTTGAAGCAAGCTCCAAGAGCTTGGTATGGAAGGATTGATAGTTTTATTATGAGCTTGGGATTTACCAAGAGTAAAGCTAATCCCAACCCTTAATTCAAGATTGAGAATGATGGACCAATTATATTGTTGCTATATGTGGATGACTCATTCTTGACAGATGAAGATAAGATCATCACAGATTGTAAGAAGAAGCTTGTCGTTGAATTTGAAATGAAAGACCTAGGCCCGGTGCATTATTTCTTAAGTCTTGAAGTTTTGCAGAGCCCAAAAAAGATCCTTCCTTAACTAAGGGAAGTATGCAGTTGAAATACTAAATAGGTTTGACATGTTGGAATGTAAAGCCATGGCCACACCCATGGAAACGAATTTGAAGCTCATGGTTGGTACTTCATCAGAGTTGGTTGATGCTACTCTATACAGCCAGATTATTGGTTCGTTGATGTATCTGACGAATACCAGGTCAGATATATGTTTTGTTGTGAACACCTTGAGTCAATATCTGGTGGAGCCCAGACGTGTTCACGTTGCAGCTGCAAAGCATGTGATGAGATACCTTGTGGTAGCTTGTTAGGATTTTATATCCTAGGGAATCTTATGATTCCTGGGCAAATCCCGAAGGTCCGATAAGGACGGTCTGTCAAAGTACCACAAATATTATTGTTGATGCACTTGCTCATTCTGTTGCCAAATATAGATGTTGATATTACAGCTTCGTGTTGTCGATGTTGATGTTCCAACTTCGTGTTGTTGATGTTGTTGTTCCAGCTTCGTGTTGTCGATGTTGATGTTCTAGCTTTGTGTTGTCGATGTTGTTGTTCCAGCTTCGTGTTGTCGATGTTAATGTTCCAGCTTCATGTTGTTGATGATGATGTTGTTGTTCCAGCTTCATGTTGTCGATGATGATGATGTTACTCCAGCTCCACATTGCAAATGATGATGATGTTCAGTTTCTACTGATGTTGATGATGAGAAAAACTTTCGATGACCTATAGATATGATCGACAGTGTTCCCGATGTTGATGACAATGTCCCCTCCTCTTGATGATGTATTGAGTCCAGTCAGTCATTATTAATGTTGTCAGTAGAATACCCTTCTCATTAAGCAGGAGTGTTGAATTATTGTAACTTCGAAGAATATTCTACTTATATTTGAGTCATTATTGTATAGATCAAATCCCCTTTTGTGGATTGATCAAGTCGGGTCTTGTATAAGATCAAATCCCCTTTTGTGGATTGGTCAACATGTATTTGTATGGTGGTATTTGTAAAGTTGACCCCTAGAAATTGTAAAGTGGTTTTAGCCACTTCTAGGAGAATTTGGCTCCGCCAAGTGAAGAGTCACAACCCTAGATCCACCTCATAACTTGTATTTATATGTGAGGATGGTGTCTCATTTGAACACACTCACCACACTAGTTGTGTAGTGCAGAATTCTTGGAGGAGAAACTGTTGCAATTGGGGGTGATGTCAAGGAGGGTTTTTGGTCTATCTCTTGATATTTCTTGGTCAAATAGTGCACTACTCTTCCTAGTGAAATAGTAGAGGAGGATATTCTATTCGGTCATTGTTCTATTTATATTAAGGAATTTTTTGGTGGGTTTTCTCCCCCATGAGGGTTTCCCAGGATAATTTGTGTGTCTCTATTGTTTATGTGATTGTCTCTCTTTTAGTGATCTTATTTATGCAGATAATGTGCTAAATGATTATAATAATAAATAAGAATTGTCATTGCTAGTTGTATAAGTAAAAACTTCAATAGTAAGTAAGGACTACGCCTGGGCCATAGGCACATCCTTGTGAATATTTTCCTGATGCTACAAATCATCAACACTCCCTCTTAGCGGGGAAGACATTATGCATCATGCATCATACTTGGCCACTCATCACATTAAATATCTGTGAATGATCTCATCATTCTCCCAAGGTCACACAGACCTATCCTAGATCACACAGACCTATCTGAGGTCACACAGACTTGTCTGGGTCACACATACCTATCTGGGTCACACAAACCCATCTTGGGAGAATGGCTATGGGGTCACAAAGACACATCTGATGCTACTAGAATGTCAATAATCTATCTGTTTGTGTGTTGGAATCTGATTGCTCCATCTGCACCATGTCTCAGATGAAGTCATGCGAGAAGCCTCTAAAACTACATTGTTTCACGGATCAAATCACTGGCTGCAATATACTCTGCCTCTGATGTATTGAGTGTTATATAAGTATGCTTCCTATTAAGCCAAGAAGCTTGGCTAATCTGATGTAACACTGAATGGTGCTTTTTCTATCTACTGCACTTTCTGCCTGGTGAGAATCTATATATCTTTGCAGCTTCACCCCATCATCTAATACATATCATGTCCAATTGTACCACACAGGTACATGCTTTACTACAACCCAATGGTAGTGTCTCGGCTCTACCATAAATTGGCTCAAAGTGCAAAGAAAGTATCTGGCCTGGTGTTAACCAGGCACATCAAGGATCCAATCAACTACATGTACATCGTGGGATCCACTAAATCTGAATCTGAAGTAGAATCACTCAACTTCTTCAGATTTTTCATCATAGGTGTAGTCATGGACTTGCAATCCATCATATCGTATATCATCAGTATACCCTGAATGAGGAAACTTTCATCTGATCTCATCACACGTTTAATCCCAAGAGTACATTCGGCCAAGATCCTCCATCTCGAACTTTGAGGCCAACTCCCTCTGTCACTGGAGTAAGTCGTGTTGTCAAGTTTGCCCCACTGGTTGCTCCCTCTTTTATTGAGAAAAAATCTATATTGAGTCCTCCTAATTGGCTTCCTCCTCTGTCACTGTAGCAAGATCTACTAAAACAAGTGTATCCTCCTAGGAGATCTCACATCTCCCCGAAGCCTCCTCAAATCATGACACTTGTCTGTTAGTCCTGGAAGATGTCTCTCTCTCTCACCTAGATTTGAGGGGGAACTCCCTCTTAATGATTGGATCTCCCTCTAAGCCCACTGACTCTCTCTAATATCAGGCTCACTCTAATTCTGCATCATTCTTAGTTAAAACCAAGCTCGTCGAGTATCCATCGATCTTGGAGTACCATGATCCCTCTGAAAAGACTCCCTCGAGTTTGTATAATCTCTAGAGTCGTCTTCTCCCTCTGCATCTGTTGATCTTCTCTGAAGTCTGATCTCTAAAGAACTATCATGGGAGTTTTCTCCTCCCTACTGGATCCTAAGGGATGACTCCCTTTGAACTTTGGCTCCCTCTGAGTTGGTACTTGGTGGGGCCACTTGCCTCACCATTGGTGGAGCCACATGCTCCTCCTTATAACTGGAAGGTTTGGAATCAATGATGTGACTCCATGTCACTCAAGAATCTCTGAGGTAGTTTTCTCACCCAGAAAGTGTCACGGGGAGCTGCATGCCATACTCCATCCTGCAAGGTATCACGAAACCATGTTGGCCTCTTCCTGGTCACTGCAACATCTCTAGGTAAATCCATTGACTCGGCTGGCTCTACTGACTCTTCTTGATGATCTGAAGAGTGAACAACTAGACTAGAGGGATCTATATGGTCATCTTTGGAGCCTTCTACTCTTCACAATCAATCTCCATGTGAAACACTTTGTATCCCACAAAAGTATCATTCTTTCCAGAAGGTTCTAACTTCGTCCTCTTCGCCTTCGGTACATGGATGTATGTGGTCATGTACACAAATCTATGTCTGGATAGTTTGCTCCATGTCTCAAACTAGAGACCATCTAATATGTTGCGTCCTGCAATTGTCACTGTAGCTCCCTCTCACATCTACCACCTATGACTTGCTCGGAACAAGAGAAATAACAAGGGAAAATAACAAACAAGAACAGTATTCATGAGAATAGGAAATAGAAACAAGAACAACAAAAAATAAGAATAGGAACAATCATCACTATAGCTCTTTCTCATAGCTATCGCCTGTGACCTTCCTGGAACAAGCACAAGAATAAGAAACAAAGAACAAGAACAACACTTCTCTAGTTTTTCTACCAGTCATTCCTTCGTGGTAACCTACCTGGAACGAAACAAGAACATCTCCATGGTAACCTCCATGGAATTTACAAGGTAACCTGCCTGAGACAAAGACAACAACCAAGAACATCTCCTAAAGGATATCAATTCTATCTTGCAAACAAGTGCATCATTAGTACTAAATAGTGAGAATTTACATAATGATTATTGTACTAACAATATTCAAGTGTCACTAAACGTTTGATAGCAAAAACTACTCAGCAGTAATACAACTCTAAATATTGTTGTCCTGGTTACAATATTTATTTAAGATGCAGCAATATAAAAATATTAAACATGATATGCAAACATGGATTCTTAATTGCTAGGGAGGGTGTGTTATTCCTATGAATGCACTAGATCCAATGATCCCTTTGGGTCATTGCTTGGACAAGGTCCCTTGTACATCCCTTGCAAACATCCTCATACTTTGCTAAATGATATAACTTAGAAACATATATAAGTGCATACCTCTGAAATTTGTAACACCATCCAACTTGTCTTCTAATCTAAAACTGGACACCATCAATACATGAGGAAATCACAAAATCGAGATAGCAGAAAGTTCAATGACCAAGAAAATGTCAATAAACCCTAAAATTTCAACTTTGACGGAAATTCAAACTGAGAAGTGCAATAGGTGCACCAAGGCAAGGCGAGTTTCTCTATACAAAAAAAAAAATCTCAACTCATCCCAATAAATTCTCAATGAGCTTCACAAAGAAAGTTGTTGCAACTGCAGTAGTGGGTTTTAGGTGAAATTTCAACTTTCACCAAGATGCAATCAACGTCCTCCAATAAGTTGTTCAACGAGCTTGACAAGTTCGGGTTTGTGCAGCAGAAAACAGAAACTGTGCAGTGGCAATATTTCCACTAGCTCTGAAACCATGTTTATTTTTATGATTCTCAGCTATTGATAGTTATTTCCTTATGATTAATAAAAAGATACACTTGCATACAATAGTTATCATACAATAACTACACACTGAAAATATCAACTATAATACTGCAGCGAAAATGACAAGATCTAGAAATATTAACCATGCACAATAAACACAAGAACATAAGAGTTTATCCTAGGAAACCCAACCTTGGGAGAAAACCTAGCAACCTTTCTATAGAAGAATTCAGTCCAAGATATTACCCATACATCACCATCAATAGCCAAAATACCATACAGAGAAGATCTTCTCCAAGGCTAGCATCACCAAGACCTAGTGCCTCAATAAGATGACCAAGAGCAACCAAGAATATCCTTCACAAGTGTGGTGCACTCATCAAGATACCAGAAACCCAAAAATAGTGAAATTACCAAAACTGCAGTTGCAACTACCTTGTGTGCACTATAGAAGGAGTTGTCTGATTGTCCAAATGAAATGATCCAGTCATGTATTTATACTAATCTAGGTGCCTGTCTGGGGCCGACTTCTTATTCTAGGTCTTCAAATTACTTTATTATTTTTTGTCTTTTACTCGTGGAGCCAATTTCTCTTCTCGGGTCTTCAATTTCTTCATGGGGCTTCTGTAATGGTGTAGATGGGTCGTTGGGTACTTTCTTGTGGAGAATGACTTGCCCGAAGTTGCAAATCTTCAACATGCTTGTCCCAACCTGCCATGATTGTAGTGATAGAGTCTTGGCATTCATCAAACTGCTTCTTTAGCAATGGCAGTAGTTTGGCAGAAGTCTCAAGGTTCTTCTCCATCTAGGCCATCCTCTAGTTAAAAATTTGGACCTACTCCTTCAAGTGTCAGCTCTCTTCTTGAAGTTGAGCATTGGTGTCCCTCAAGTCTTCCAACCGCTCTTTATTTCCTTTATCCGTGCTAAGGTATACAATGTTCTAGCAAGTTGCTTTTGGTCAAGGATTCAATTTCTTTGATACCTTATGATCTGTAAATGAGGGACTTATATCCTACTCACTTCACCAACATGGATCCTTTACAAAAGTTAAAAAATAGGTTCTTTGCTCCCAGCCTTCAGAATGGCTACAAGGCTTATGTTCTTGATGAAAGTATGTGTGGAACACTAACTTTGTATTTTGTATGGGTATTATGCCTCTATTCTCAGTGAATCCTCTACTTTGAAATGAGTAATTGGCTCCTTTCTCTATGTAACCTACACATAAGGACCCATATGGCAATGCAATGGAAATTCTCTATTATCAATGAGCCAACCAATGTCAGGTCTCTAACTCTAAATAGCCTATTGTCTCGTATGCCAATCAGGTCTCTGAGTTCAAGTCATGGGTTGTACTATGTTTTTGTATACTCTACTCTTTATTGTTGATTGATTATCAATCCATTCAATGGTTGGTGTTTGTTGAATAGTGTCAAGAACCTGTAAAATCATGCATAGCCATACAATTTCACATGATGCTTCCCAAGCTGAAATGTATTATGCCTCTGTTGAAGAATTCACCATTGTAGCTTGCTTTTTACAACTCCAAGATATTGTTGCTAATCCCATATTCATTAAATAACCTGAAGTCGATGTTCAATCATCATTATCACCTACAAAATATGCATCTGAATTGCCAACAAGTGGGAAGTTCCCATTCTTCTTATAAAGTACACCATAATCCTTTGTACCTTGTATGTACCTAAGGACCCTTTTTCCTGCATCCCAGTGACTTTCTTGTGGTTCCTGCATAAATCTGGAAAGAATATTGACTGCATATGACAAATCTTGGCGAGTATTTGTCAAGTAAATGAGGCTTCTAAATAATTGCTTGTATCTAGTGTTGTTTACTAATTCCCCCCCTTCAAATTTTGAAAGTTTTAAGTTTTTCTCCATAGGTGTAAGAGAGGGTTTGCAATCCTCCATGCCAAACTTCTTCAACAATTCTTGTCCATACTTGGTTTGACTAAGGAAGATATGATTAGTATGTTGAGAAACTTCTCTTCCAAGATAGTATCGAAGTGGCCCCAAGTCAGTCATTTTGAATCCTTTGTGAAGTTCCTCCTTTACCTGTTGGATGTGGACTTCATGATTTCATGTATGACTAAATCATCAACATATAGAACAATGATCACCAAGTTTTGTCCTTCCATCCTGAAATACAATGTATCAATAGACTCATTGCGATGGAAACCAACATACTTAAGGTATTCATCCATTTTGGCATACCATGCTCTGGGTGCCTATTTTAAACCATATAAAACTTTGATCTATTTGCATACTTTTTGCTCTTTCCCTTTAACTTCAAATCCTGGGGGTTGATTCATATAGACTTCTTCTTTCAAACCTCCATTAATAAAAGCAATTTTAACATCCATTTGGTGAAGTGTCCAATCATGTTGTGCATCCAAATTGATTACCATTTTGATTGTATTCCACTTGGGGTGCAAATGTTTTTTCATAATATATTCCTTCTTTTTTAGAAAATCCTTTTGCCACAAGTCTTGCTTTGTACTTATCAACTTCACCATTTTCTTTATACTTGATTCTGTAAACCCATTTGCAGCGAATGGGTTTAACATTTCTTGGATGATCAACAAGTTCTGATGTTCCATTGTCAATTAATGATTCATGCTAATCCATCATGGCTTGTTTCCATTCTTTGTGCTTCATTGCTTCTGCAAAAGTTGTTGGTTCAATAGAATCATAAGTTACTAAGGAAAATTTTGAGTGGGATGAAGTAGAACTTCTAGTTCATGTTTTGTCTAGCTCATTTGGGTGGACATCTTTAACCAGTTGTGCGAACCATTTTGGTCTACTGGGTTTTCCTTGTGGTGAAGTTACTACAGTTGTTCTGTCGTGTATTGAAGATTCATCATCAGAGGAAGAGTTATCTAACTCTTGAACATTCAGGGTGGGGGCTAAGTCTTTTTCAATCCAAGTAGGTTTGTCTTGATGAACTATTTTACCTTTAGTTACCTTTTTCTCCAAATGACTAAGGAGATTTTCAAGTTCCTCTACAGTTTGAATTTCAGTTTCATCAAAGAAAACATCTCGACTTATAACGAATTTTCCATTAGAGAGCAACATGTATCCCTTCTTTTCATCTGAATAGCCAAGAAGCATGCATTTCATACTACGACTTTCCAACTTATACCGTCTTTTCTTTAGGAACTAAGGCATGACAAGTGGAGCCAAAAACTCGAAGATGATTTACTGAATGCTTTGTACCATATCACAAGAGCATCTATCAATCAAGTTAACCCTTAGGGCTACTTAGAAACCCACTTATTCATTAATATTATTATTAATTTTTTAAATGCTCAATATGTGGCTCACTTGTTTATATGAATTGTCAAAGGAAGTGTTTTAATCATAAAAAAAGGTGGACATGTAATGGGAAACAAAACACTAGGAGATATAATTATATATCAGTGAAGGTTTGAGATGTTTTCCATGGTTGTAAAGTCATATAGGGATTAACATTTTGTTGCTTAGTAGTTGACTCAAGTTACAATGGGAAAAATGAACATAATTGGTGTTCCTCCAACACAAGAAAATATATGGGTCCATAAAGTGCTCCCAATCCATTGACCCATCTTCAAATCAATGACTATATGCATAGTTGCAACTCTATCATCCATTCAATATAAGGAGAACACCTTGTAGTGGAGGTTTTTACAAAGCCTTCCCAAAAAAATTCTCCCTTCTTTGTTTATAGCAGAAGCTGGAAGTCAAAGGTTTTTTCACCGATGCTCTTGTAAGGATAATATGCATCGGTGTGTACATAAAAATAACACCCTGGTGTTGATCTAGTAAGATGCACAGTTAGTTGTTATAAACAAAATAAAACACATAGCAGTGCTATACTCTAAAAAAAGTGCATCAGTGTGCATAAACATGACATCCCAATGCGTACAACTATTTAGCGCACCGAGGCAGAGTAAAAATAAACTTACCATATCGATTTTCACTGTTACACCTCATCCTATGCTTCTTGTTGGCATGTTTTACAGGTAGCGTATGCTTGTCATTGATGGCAAGTACAGCTGCGATGATCAGCAGCACAGTGATAATCGGGGAGGAGCAGCAACAGTGATCGTTGGATCAACAATTCAGAATTCCCGATGGCTGTTAGATCTCAATGTAGACAAGAAGAGCGCGCAGATATGGAGGATAGATCTCGAGCGTTAGATCCGAGCGCAAGGACCGAACATCGTAGGATCCAGGAGAATCTGCACGCTCTTTAAAAGTGCAAGGTGAAGCGAGTTTGTGAATCGGAGTTTCGCGAATCGCGACATGGAGAGGCAAGAAACAATACCACAGGACTGCCGAAATCGCGATATGATCTGAGCCGTTGAATCAAGATCACATCTGACCGTCGATCCGACCCATGTCAGCTAAGAACACATGGCACAACTAGGCAATGACAAGTGTCAAACTGATTCAACATTTCAGGCACATGTAAGTCACGAATCAGAGTGACACGTGGCAGTTATTCGACACATGTCAATCCACATGTGACATTAGCAGGCTTACATCACTTCGGGGTTTCGCGACTCGCAACTTGGAGAGTCAAGAAACAATACCACAGGAATGCCAAGATCGCGATATGCGAAATCACGACAAGATCTTGACCGTTGATCAAGAGGATGTGTGGCGAAAGATCAGAGCACCACAAAGACTCCACTTCGAAGTTTCACAAGTCATGAAATTCAAAGGAAAGAGATTCAAACTCGTGATATGCGAGATCACGATAAAATCTTGACCGTTGATCCAAGAGGGACACATGGCAGAAGATCAGAGCATGTCAAAGACTCCATTTCGGGGTTTCGCGTATCGCGACTTGGAGTGACGAGAATCTCCATCTAAGAACTCGCGAGATGCGATATCGCGAGTTAATCGCAGCTGTCAGATCAAGGTGTGATCTGGACTGTCGATCAAACTTTATTTTGGAATATCGCCTATCGCAAGTCAGAGTGACAAGAACCTCCATCGAAGAACTCGCGAGATGCGAAATTGCGAGTTAATCGCAGCCATCAAATCAAGCTCAGATCTGAACCGTCGAATCATAGGACAAGTGGCAAGCAATTGGAATTTTGTTGACTTGGGGTCAACGGAGCATGGTGTGGAAACTCACGAAATATGAAGCGCCTTTTTGGCAGAGTCTATGGTCACCACCGGTGGTCACGAGAAGGGAAGGAGTCAATCCAGATAAGCTCCATTTCGGGGTTTTGGAGATCGCGACTTGGAAAGTCGAGATGCCTCATCTCCAGATTCACAAAACGCGAATTCACGAAAAGCACTTTATACATAAGTGCTTGGTCATGGCCATGGTCATATAGAGGAAGGAGCTAGCGTAGAAAAGCTCTGTATCGGAGCTTCGGAGATCGCGTATGGGAGTGTCAAGAAACTTGGTCACATGAATGTCGAATTGTCGAATGTCGAATTGTCGAAATGAGTGCAAGATCCTGTGGAGCCAATCCAACGGTGCAGGTGAATCTGAGTATGATCGGAGGGCTAATGTTGCGCTTCACAGTGTAACTGCTAGAAACCATTGATGGTTTCTGCCAGAATATTCGAAGAGACTTCTGTGTGATCGCCAGAGGAGTTGAAGAGTCTCCAAGCTTCGTCCAGTAAAGGAAGACAACTCTTAGAGGGATTGACAGGTGGTTGAGCATTGAAGTCTGTAGCTGAAAATAGAAAGGATAAGCTCGTCGAAGACAGAGAAGACGAAGAGCCTCAACTGCCAGAGAAGCTGAGAAATCTAGACAGAACACCCAGTGATGCTGAACACGTGGGAAAAACTGCCGAAGAAGTTGAAGAGTCGCGATGATGATGAGGCAGAGCACTCAAGATGTGGAGGAATTTGGCGCGGAGTGAGCATGCAGAGGCATTGTGAATATTGCATGCACAAAGACAACAAAGACTATAAGAATGCTGAACAAAGAAGAGATAGGTGTTGTCATTGTGGAGGAGAATTCAAGGGGTGTGCAAGGAGGCAGAGCGCAGAAGCAGAAATGCACAGTAGAGGAATGTTGCATTGAAAGGATATGGCGCAGAGAGCATAAAAGGCAGAAGAACAAGAAGTGCAAGGTGTGTGCAGAAGACATTGATGCAGACAGAGCAGAGCAGAGTAATAGAACAGCGACAAGGCTGGTAAGCCATTGAATAACTTTATATCGCTGTAATAAGTTTTAGTAACAAAGAATTTATAATTCAGGGTGGTTGGGAGGTGCTAGGGAGGACTGGTGTCCTCAGAGGTTCAAGTGGGTGCTTGAACACAAGGAGTTGGTGCTTCCTTCTAGTTGGTGCTAGAGAAATCAACGAGTTGGTGCTTCCTTCTAGTGGGTGCTAGAGAAAACAGAGAGTTAGTGCTCTCAGCAAGTAGCAGCTTGCAAAACTGAGGTTGTAGCCTCATTATGAGTTGGTGCTCTTATGTATGATCATGTAAAGAATGTAACTATTACTTATCATATAAAGAAAAAGAGGTTTTTACCCTGTATGGGTTTCCTCGGGAAATATCTGTCTCTGTGTTTCTCATATATGTGACTGATGCTGAATGTGCCTTTGTTTATTTCCCTGCATTATTGTCATCATCATTGAATGCCTTGAAAAGTTTTTAAAAGAAGCATAATTGTTTAAGCACGGGGACAACTGATTCACCCCCCCCTCTCAGTTGTCCAACACTTCCAACCTCTCAAACAAATATTGATGCTCACTCTCCTTCCATGGTTGCCTCATTTGCAGTGCTCTACAGTGAGTTGGATAGCTCCACCGATAGATTCCACGCAATTCCAAATTTTGGAAAATACAACAAATTTTCATTTCTTCTCTACAATGCAACCATGCCTCCTCGAGAGAGAAGAGACCAGGTAAATTGTTGATTACCTTGTTATTTGCATTTTCATCAAATTAAAATTTGAAATTGGCTTGAAATTTGGTCTTTTTAGATTTTGTATATTCCACGCAATGTGTTTAAATGCTTCGACTCACTCTAGAATTTGGTGCATCCTGTGAACTTACAGGAAGCACCACCATTAGTGCGTATATGATCAATAAACGCATTGGTGCCGTTCACGGAATAACATCGTGGAAATGTTGAAAAATAAAAATAACGGTGTGTTGTTTTGGATGCCTTGTTACCGGTATGTTATAAAACACATTGCACTGTGAAACAAAACATCGGTGCTCCAAGAAAAATTGATCATCAGTGTGTTCTATTAACCAATCGCATCGCTTAGTTTTCCAAATGGAAAATTTAGCTTGGTGGTGCGTCAAAGTCAACCAAACACACATGTGTTATGTACAGTAGGGCACTGGGAAAAATATATAACAATTTAGTATAGTGGTGTCTTATGGGACACCCCATTACCGGTTCTTTTTAAAAAAATGCAACTCTAAAAACATGCATACTTCAATAAAAATGGAACCTCGATGTGTTCCATTAAACCAACCACACTGCTATGTTTTCATCATAAAAAATCTAGCAGTGCGAGAAGGTCCATACAACGCATAAGTGTGTTTCACAACATGGCACCAAGCCAAATATTTAAGAATTTATCATAGCAGTGTCTTGTAGAATGCCCCATTACTGGTGTGTCCTAAAAGACAATGCGCTAAAAGATGTCGGTGCTCTAAGAAAATTGGAGCATCGATGCTTTCCATATAACAAAATGCACCGCCTAGTTTTCCACTTAAAAAAATTAATAAAGTGGTGCGTTCCATAGAACCAACCACACTACATCGCATAAAGCATGGGTAAAATGGTATAGCAATGTGTCTTGTGGGATGCCTCGTTACTAATGTGTTAGAGAACACATTGCACCACTAAAATATATATCGGTGCTCGAACAACCATGGAGCACCAATGCATTAGACTTACAACACCTCTTAGTGATGCTTTGTTTATGATATAGCACATTGGACACGGTGTGTGTTATCTATTGTAGTAGCACCAGTTACTTTTCCACCTTTATTTTGCAAACAAAAATTAATTTCAGTTTTTGATAAACACAAAACAATTATATGTGTATGTGTTTTAGAATTTCAATTTATTATATATGTGTGTGTGTGTGTGTGTGTGTGTTCCTAAAAAGAATTTTATGTGAATCAGAGTCGACGACGAGTGCAAGAGAAAGAGCAACATCAAGCAGAATAAAAACAACTTAATTCACAAAATATGTATGCAAACCTCCACAATTAAATTTTGTAGAGGAAAGAATGGAGATCATTCTACGGTGCCTCTCATAATTTAGTGCACAGAGTCGATCCTCTATCACTCCCTCAGCGCTCTGGCTTGCTTCTACTCCTCCACGGGTCGCTCAACTTTCTCCAAGATACCATCCCCATCAATCTTATAGCCATAATATGAACTGGCATTAATTCACTTGTAAATCTCATACCTTGACCTCCTCTTCTTCGCCTCAAGGGGGCTTATCGAATAGCTCTTTGAGGTTGGGGAGGAATTTCATAGCCCCGAAGTATTTGTAATTAGGGCATTTTCCAATGACACATCAATTTCATTTCCTTCCAAGTTTGTCATCTTGGCCCCTACTTTGGCATAATTAGGACTACCAAGCTCTACGATTAGAACTTCAGAGTGTTCCTTTTGCTTGATCAACAAGAAAGGAACCTTGGTGGATTTCTTAATTATAATGATCTATCAACCTCAATAATGACCTAAGGCCCATAATATATATTTAATAGAAGTTAAGAAGCACAATTGGAAAAACATTGATGATCCATAAGCTTCACTAGCACGCCTTATCGCGAAATATTAAGCATTGCCTTGGCCTCGGCCTGCTCCTCCATGAGATCCTCACTCATGTATTTACTAAGAAGCTCTTGTTTCTTCTTCTCCACAACCATGCACTCGATCACTTTCTCATCCAGAAGGGGCACATGGGAAGTAAACTCTCTCTCTCTCTCTCTCTATTGTTGGTTTCCCTTGTCCTAATCTCTCATTTCTTCTACCACATCCACCTCTTCCTTGAACAGGACCAGCCTAATGGAAATGACCTCCCTGCTCTTGATCTTGAACCTAGCCTCCCTCTTGATAGACTCGATCCTTTGCCACTCACTCAGCTCTCTCACTCGCATCTCCTTCTCCAGAGGCCTCTTGACTTTATCCAAGATATTGTCCCCATCATCTCTGTAGCCATAATAATCGGTGTCAATTCATTGTTAAATCTCATACCTACACCTCCTCTTCTTTTCCTCAGGGAGCTTATCAAATAGCTCTTTGACATTGGGGAGGAATTTTGCAGCCCTACTTTTACAATTAGTTGTTGGAAGATTGTAACATGTCATCTTTCAAAAACCAATTGTACAAGTAGGGCTGGGAAATTCCTCTGGGACATCAAAAATCTATTCTATAAGACCCCTGAGGTGAAGAAGATGAAGTCTAGGTATGATATTTACGAGCGAATTGATGTCAATTCTTATGGCTATAGGGATGACGAGGACAATATCTTAGAGAAATTTGAGTGCTCTATAGAGGAGATGTGGGCCAGAGCGTTGAGGGAGTGGTAGAGGATCGATTGTTTCAAGAGGGAGGCTAAGTTGATGGTCAAGAGTGGGGAGGTAGTTGTCGTTAATCCAGTCTTATTAGAGGAATAGGAGCATGTGGCAAAAGAAATCGTAGAGCAGGACAAGCGAAACCAACAACAGGGAGCAAGAGTTATTTTCTCATGTGTCTCTTTTGGATGAGAAAGAGATCAAGTGCATGGTTGTGGAGAAGAATAAACATGAGCTTCTTAGTAAATACACAAGTGAGGATCTCATGGAGGAGTAGGTTGAGGCCAAGGAAATGCTTAATATTGATCAATAAGGCATGCTCGTGAACCTTATGGATCATCAATTTTTTTTTCCAGATGTGCTTCTTAACTTCTATGAAATATACAATATAGGCCTTAGGTCATTCTTGAGGTTGACAAAGTATTATAATTAAGACATCCACTTGGGTTAATTTCTTGTTGATCAGGCAAAATGAGCACTGAGAAGCTCTGATCGTAGAGCCTGGCGGTCCTAATTATGCTAAAGTAGGGGTCGAGATGACAGACTTGGAAGGGAACGTAGTCGATGTGCCTGATGCCACTAGTAAGGGCTTCGGTTACATATACTTTGAGGCTATGAAATTCCTCCTATACATCAAAGAGTTATTTGATAAGCCCCCTGAGGCAAAGAAGAGGAGGTCTAGGTATGAGATTTACAGACGAAACGACGCTAGTTATTTTGGCTTGTACATGAATTATGAGGATGGTGTCTTGGAGAAAATCAAGTGACCTGCGAAGGAGGAGATGTGAGCCAAAGCATTGAGGGAGTGACAGAGGATTGATTCCACGCACTAAATTATGAGAGACATCAAAGAGTGATTGCCTATGTAAAGCACAACCTTCGTAAAACTTTAATTGTGGAGACTTTCATATGTACTTTGTCAATTAAATTGTTTGTCGGTGCATTTTTATGTAACAACCGCATCAGTGCTCTTTCAATTGTACTAGTGCACTATAAACAATATAACACGCATGTATATTGTGTTTTTTTATATCATGTAAATGTTGTTGTTGTTTGATTTATAAAATGTATTATGAGTACGCTAATGATTTCTTTGTTTTTAAAATTAAATTTGAAATGTATCACTTATTAGAATTTAGAGGTGTCGTATAATGTTTAACTTTAGTTCATGAAATCATTTAATTTGGATTGTAATTGCAAAAACTTATAATCATTAATGGCATATAATGTTTAATTCTTCTTCAAGGTGAATTGTTTGTTATCCAACAAGATACAATATATTGATTAAACGTGTTTACAAACAAAACTACATAAATATGATGAGCGAAATGATTGTGATTTGAATAATTATGTATTTTTCATATATCGTAATAATAACATTATGATATAATTATTCACTAATAATAATCTTTTAATAATTTTATTTTTATTATTTAATTACAAGACAAAGCTATGATACAATTGTTTACTAAAATCATAATTATTATATTTAACTTTTTTCAATATTTTATTATTTTATATTATTCAACTATTATAATATATTAAATTCATTTAATTAAGTTTAAATTATTAAATATAAAGAATATATAAGAATCAATTTTGATCTATACACTTTCTATGAAATGGTTTTACAATTTTTAACTCTATTACCAATTTTAAGAATTTTTTATTAAAAAAATATGTAAAAGTGTGTAAGTATTAGTTGAATCTTTTATTAAAAAAGCATGTTAAGTATTGTATTTAGTTGATTTTGTATTAACATATATGCAAATATTGGATTTGGTTAATGAATGAAAAAAATAATTTGAATAATTACTTTTATGAAATGTTATTTTTTTATTTAATTTATTGATAATGTTATAATAATTGTTCAAAATT
>ML778603.1:322621-384527 GCA_009831015.1 Picea engelmannii | reverse complement strand
TATATATATATATATATATATATATATATATATATATATATATATATATATATATATATATATCATTAATATTAATGAATTTTAATTTACACAATTTGCTTTAAATGATTTTATGAGTTTTTACTCTACCCCCAACTTTATGAATCTCCTCATAAGGAAATGTAAGTATTAGATTTGGTAAGTGAATAAAATAATTAATTCGTTAAGGTTAAAAGAATATTAAATTAAATTAATTTTGTATTAATATTTAAAAATATAAATTTTTTAATAAAACTCAATAAATAAAATAAACAAAAGTCATTGTGCAGATGTTAGGACTTAGTCCCCTTCTTTGATGTAATGATTGTAACATGCAACTAACCACTTTATAAAACAAATATCAAATTAAGCAATACATTTACATTAGTGCCATTGAAAATCCAAAAATACAATTACTCGATCTTTTATTCTTACGCCCCAAGGGGACATCTAAAGGTAGACCCAATGCAAGGCATTTTTGACGAGCGATTGGTGGCCTCGGAAGTTATAGTTTATTAACAACTCATCACCAGAAGACAAACTACGTATTGCATGCACAACAACAAATTTGGATGTCTTCCTTTTCATAAAGAACTCTTAGTCTTTGGAGTGTTCCTCAAAGGAACAAATTGCACTAAATAATGATGACCTACAACTATTTATAGACCCTGCAATGTTTCCATGAGTTCATGGACGACAATAGATATATAACATGTTTTTCATGTTAAAGTCTCCATAAGCATAACCATTCATGCACATATTATACATGGAAATGTTATGTTTGAATTTAACAATATTCAAGTAATCAGACCGACTATAAAGAGGACCACAAAATGGCATAAGTGTTATTTATTATTTGGGAGGAATGAATACATGTGAAAGGATAAACAACCTCGTATTTGTAACATCTATTTTATCCTTGGTAATCATATAACTGTTACCACAAAAAGAGAATCTGGTTCCAACATCAGGCATAGGCATGGAAGATGACCAAGCGCCATACAAAGCTCGGTTGTAACATATTTGGTATTTACTTTACAGATGAATAGGAAGAATGATCCAGGTGGGTATCAGTGGCCACCCACCTATTCCAACTTGTTCAAAACAATGTTCTGGCAACTTACTATTTTTATCAGTTTTTCGGTTCTTAAACTTCTGGGGCCATTTTGAGGGCCTAAGTGAAGTTTTTTTGGGATCGAGCACCTCAATGATAGCCAAAATCCTTAATTGAGCCCCAAAAATGAATCTCATTGATGATACATTTCCAACGAGATATCATGCGCCCCGAACAGAGATCGTATGCCAAAGTTACACCCCCGACAAGTTGATACACCAAACTACCCAAAACGGGGTCCACAAAATTGTTGGATTTTCATCTTCCGGGGTCAGGGTTTTGGATTTTTTTTTATGTTAAAAGTATCTTTAGAGTCTCATTGTAATCATCTTCATCTTCTTGCAAATACGAGTAGCTGTCACATCTCTTCTCAGAGATACACTTCCACCATTCTAGCGAGTCCTTCACTCTGTATTTCTACAGTTTTGTACATTTCGTTCATTAATAGAAATTGTGTATTATTGAATCTTTGTGTTTATGGTTGCATCTATGATATATTATGTTTATGATTTCAGCGTCATGAGACATTCTTCAAGTCGTTCTTCTCTTGACTGAGTTGAGACGATCTATGAGAACGCCCATGTGATGTGTGAATTATACTCCTCTGGATTGAGTTGAGATGACGTGTGTGGTCTCTTGTCGTGCTCCTCTGGACTGAGTAAAGATGACTTCAGATGGTCTTCTGTCAGACTCCTATGGACTTAGTTGAGTCGACTGGAGATGGTTCTTCAGATAGTACTCCTGTGGATTTAGTTGAGTTTATATGTTGAGAGTGACATCCTTGTGGTTGAGCACATGTGGACTTGTCCCTAGTGGAAAAGCACTAGAGGATGTGTGGATCCCTTGCTATATTTTCTAAGAGTAAGATTATTGTGAAACCCTAATTTTGTATTGTGAAGAGTACAAGTCAGCCCCACCATGTAAAGATAATTAATATTGTGTAAAAGACTAATTATATTATTGAGTTGTACAAGTCGGCCCTATTGTGCCAATAGACACGCCTATTGTTGTGTTAGGTCATGTATTTATTGGAGAGTTAGATCCCCATTGTGGATCACTCACTCATTCATGTTTCATTCTCTCAATGCCTACTTGTAGGGCTGAAGTTCACACTTATCTTAGGCGCAAGTTTTCTTGGTCATAGTCCACCCTCTTGTGTGCACTAGGGTTTGTGGTGAAAGGGTGATATTCTCTTGACTCTATAGCAAAGGATTGCAAAGGATTGTTGGGTTTTACCCTTGTTTGAGAAGGGATTTCCTAGGATAACTTCTTGTGTCTTGTGCATAGTTGTTCTTCTTGTGATCTTGGTTTCTGCAACTATTGTATATTGTGTTTTTGCATTGTTTATGGTTCAAGTTCATGCTAAATTGAAAAGAAACTACATATGCTTGAGATAGTCATCAAAAATTCAACATGGTATCAGAGCAGTGTTTCTAAAGAGCCATTGCACAAGCTATTCCAAGTTAGTCATCACCTTCTTGCTGCAACTGCAAAAACGACCCCTTTCATTTTCCTTGTCAAGCTAGTTTTCACACTTTCCCCTTGAACGTTGGGCCTAATTCTTGCACAGATGGGTGCGGCCTAGTCCAGCGCATCACCTACAACTCTCATATTGAAATTTGAAGAAGTTTTGATTTTTGGCTCTAGGGTTTCTGCAAATTTCGGCCTCTAGGGTTTCTACAGGTCATTGAGGAATTTTGTAGCTCACTGGGGTTATTTTGACTCTCTAAGGTTTCTTGTTGGCAGTCATAAGTCCAAAAAAAACCCGAGAGACCTCCTCTTAAAAAAATCTATGGTTTCTAGCCTAGTCGTTAGGGTTTGTGAAGAATCTGCAAGCCACGAGGAACAGAAATTTGGTGGAAGATAGGCTTGATGGAACAAGCAACTTCAGCTCCTGGAATTCAAGATTACACATCACTCTGGAAGAGGATGACCTATTGAGATTGATAGAAAGGACTCTACCAGCAACATCTATCGATGAAGAAAAGGCTTAATGGAAGACAAATGATGTCAAAGCTAGAAAGATAATCATCTACTCAGTAAGAGATCATCTACTACCTCGCATTTATACCTTGAAGATAGCTTATCAAATGTATGATGTGTTGAAGAACATGTTTGAGAGCAACAACACTAACAAAGCTCTTACATTAAAGCATCAACTTCAAAATCTCAAGATGACGAAAGATGACACCATTACTACCTTCTTCATGAAGATTTCAGATATTAGAGATCAATTAGGTGCCATTGGAGAAACCATAATAGACATAGAGCTTGTCATGATTACTCTCAATTCCCTTCCAAGACATCGGGAACCATTCATTCAAAGTATCAGTGGAAGAGCAGACTTACCTATGTTTGATCGTCTATGGGCAAACTGCACTCAGGAGGAAACCAGACTTATAGCCATAGGTGTGCAAGACTCCCATTATAATGACAATCAATCCCTTGCTTCCCATGCAAAGAGAGGTAGAAGAAATAGAAGAAGTTTCAGCAAAGCATTCAAAGACAAGAAAACTTCAGCAGCTCCAGGTCATGAACATAGAAAAGACATTTCAAAGATTCAATGTTTCAGATGTGACAAGTATGGACACATTGAGAGATTGTCCTACCGGGAAGAAAGGAAGACAACATGCATACACTGTCAATGTTGATTCAGAACTACCTCAGAGAGATCAAGACATAAAAGATGAAGCATTATTCTCCATTTCAGCACTCTCTGGTACGATTCCTACTGATAGTGATATTTGGTTGATTGACAGTGGTTCTTTCAGACACATGACTGGATATAGAGAACATCTTATAGACCTTATAGAGAAAGAGTCGCATCTGCATGTTGTACTTGGTGATAATGCCAGATATATTGTGAAGGGAGTTGGAACTTCTTATTTCCAACTAGATTTTGACATACCTCTTCAATTAAGTGATGTACTATATGTACTTGGGATGAAAAGGAACCTTGTCTTTGTTTCTGCCTTAGAGGATAAAGGCTACAAGGTTACTTTCTCTGAAGGAAAATTTCTTGCATGGCACAAGAACGCACACATGGATTATGCTCAGGTGATTGGTGTTCGAGAAAACAGTTTGTACAGATTGATTGTTCGACTAGTCCAGGCCTTATTACATGATACTATCAGCTTGAGCGAGTTATGTCATGGAGACTTTCTCATTTACATTATAGAGCCCTTCCCGCTCTGGGGAAGATGGTGACAGGCCTTCCAGAGATACATATCGAGCATGATGGCATTTGCAGAGGTTGTGCTCTTGAAAGAATGTCAAAGGGTCCTTTTCGAGCAGTGACAAGAGATCCAAGGGGATCTTGGACTTGATACATACAGATGTTTGTGGACCCTGTTGATATTATGGTAGCTGCAGGAGGTATTTACCTCCACGTGTAACCCTAACAAGAATAGAATATTCTTGGAAGCAAGAAATAAGCCTAAAGCATTGCACATAACCCTAGAAGACAAGTCGGCTCAAGGAAATAATTAATATTAAGTATTTAGTCTCCAGAATGAGAAGTCTCCCTAGACAACTTAGGAAATAGTATAAATACAAGTAGCCAAACCTCATTTTGTACACATTTCTCATAATTGCAGTTGGGAAGAAGTGTGCACTGCAGGAACTGGGCTAGTGCGCAAGTTTGGGGAGCATCTACAGCCGGCAACTGTTGCAATCTAGTTTCCTGGTTTAGGCTTGGACTTTCTGTTGGCCATGGTTGGACTTTCTGATCAATCTTGGTTACCTTTATGCATTATCCTTGATTTGGCTATTGGTTTGCTTCTGGAATCATTCTCTGTCAAGTTTAAGGTGCTCGACGACGGCTTCATCTTATGGTTGGGTGACAATATTGCTATATTGTTTATGGTTAAACGAGCACATCCATTACTTTCTAACAGGTTATGGGCCCACACTATCTTCGAATAGTCTAATCGCTAGAAGATAGATTGGGAGGATTTTATCAGTTGCAGCTGCAGTGGCAGCCAGTTTTTGCTGTAGCAACGAAACCCTAACCCTTTTGTTGAGGGACCTTAAGTGAAGATATTGACCTAATTTTTGGATATCCTAGTGCACCCTAGCCTAGCGCACCTCCTGGTACTCTCGGCAAGCTAAGACGTCAAGTTTGAGTTTTTGGTCAAAAATCAAGGGTTGACTAAGTCAAAGCAATTATGACTTACTCTATGAAGTCAGAAAACAAGTTAGAAGGGGCTTCTAACTTCAAAGCATGGAAGACAAGGATTGATCTCATCCTTGCCAAGAATAAAGTGTTGGATATCATGAAAGGAAAGATTGTGGAACCAGAGTTTGAAGAAGGAAAAGATAAGGAACCTCATAATGTTGCAGTTATGGAGAAGTTCAAAGACAATGGCATCAATTCCATGAGTATCGTAGTGGACTCTATAAAAGACCACTTGATACCCTACATCTCCCATATTGACTCATCTAAGAAGATGTACGATGCCCTAACAAACCTCTTCTCAGTCAGTAATGAGTTTGAAGAATGAGATCTGTGACATGAAAATGAATGATGATGACAGCATAACATCATACTTTGTGAGAATCTCTCAGTTAAGAGATCAACTACAAGTTTTTGAAGAGATCATTTCAGAGAAGGAACTGGTAAATATAGTACTCAATGGTCTTCCCAAGACATGGGATGCATTTGCCGCAAGCATGAACACAAGGAAGGAGTATCCTAAATTTGAATATCTTTGGACTTGTTGTGCATAAGAAGAATCAAGGATTAGTGCAAAAGAGAAACCTCAAAAGGAATACAATGATCAATCCTTCACAGCAAGGTTTAAGAATTTCAGGAATAAAAAGAAGTTTGGCTCAAGGAAGAAACCAAATCAAGAGAAAGATATGTCAAAAAAACAATGCTTCAACTGTCGAAAATATGGTCACTACAAGAATCATTGTCCCGAGTTAAATAAAAGGAAGGAAACACATGAAGCATCAATTGTCGAATAAAGGGAACCTTCAAAGAAGACCAAGCAGGATAAAACAAACTTCTTCTTCTAAGACAAGGTAACAATATTCTTCATAATTCTTGTACATACCTTGTTTACATAGTTCCTGTACATATCTTGCATATACATTTTTTAGAAGATAATATGTTCAAATAGAAACAATACCTATGGAAGAACAACAAGATAAGGATCGCTATCACAATGACTACAAGTCGGGAAATACACATGAAAGGATGAAGTACATCAACAACCCCTGGTAACAATTCATGTAGAAGATATTACAACTGCAAGATAAGTCGAAATCATAATCAAACTTAAAGAAACCTAGAAGAAGTAAAAACAAAAAGAAGTCAACAATCAAGAGGAAATTGGAAAAAGACTTATGACACTTTGGAGAAGGCAATAAGGATGCAGACGGAAGCATGGACTCTCTTAGATGGAGGGAGCCAATTATATAATTCCAAAAGAAGAGCATGCATTCATGCATGAAGCAAGGATTAGGAGGGAACTAATCCTAAACAATATGATCCATTGAGGATTATGTAGTATCTATCCATATTCCCACCAATGGTAGAAACCATGAAAAGTAGCATGTGTTCAGCTTGACTTTAGAAGAAGTCTTCTTCGAAAAGAAGCCTTAAAGTATCCCTGGTTGTCCATCCACATCCATGATCTTATAATGAAAGGAAAAGTTGGAATCTTCAGGGCATGGAATCTATAGAAAACTCCATGGACCCAAGAGCTAAATAGAAACATGAGGAAGAACATGAAGATTCCAAGAGAGAAAGAAAAGCCAAAACAACCAGTCATTACACCGAGAATCACAAGACTACTAGCTTGATTTGAACCCTCTAGAAGCAATCAAGCAGAAGAAATGGAAGTTGTGATAAGGAACAGTGTATGGATGACTTATGAATGGAAGCATTACGAGATCCAGAACTAAAGGTTCTCCCATATGGAGGGAGAATACTATGACAATAACTTGTTCCAATAACCAGACATACCTAAGCCATTATATCTCCTACAATATCCATGGGTTGGAGTTCACATCAGAGGAATGTAAGGATTGTTCTTCTCAATAGATTAATTGAACAAAGAAACGTATGTAGAGAAACCTCAAGGTCTTGAGGTATACCAGAAAGAGACTCTTGTATACAAGTGGAATAAGATCTTGTATGGATTCAAACAATTTGGTGCAGAGCCTCCAATGCGCAGGAGAAGCGTGGTGAAAACTTTCTATAACAGAGATATTGTATCAGAATGGTTACTTGGAAGTCCAGGATGATGGATTTCTAATCCATGACAAGATCTCATGATGACAGAAGAAGTGCCACTTGGATATGTTCCAGTTTGAGTTTTTCCACGATGTTATGAGCTAGCAAGAAACAAAAGAGATTAATCCAACTATGATATGCTATAATGATCAGAGCTATATGAAGCCTTCAGAGAAAACCAGTGTTCCAGAAAGACCGAAGTACATTGAGATCAAGCATTACATTCTCCGTGATGAGGTCCAGAAAAGAGAAGTGATTCTCCAATATATCTCCACAGATGAGCAGATAAGAAGATATTTTGGTAAAGCCTTTGTCCAATATGAAAGAGTTTGCGTACTCAAGAAACAAGTTGGAGCTCGTGAAGATGACTTCCTTATTGAAAAGGGAAGAGATGACTCCTAGGTTGGGAGGGAGCACTGATGTGTTATTAATTTATGGATAGTCATTTTTCAGTTCGAAAAATGGTCCAGGATGAGCAATTCCTTTCCAGTTCGGAAAGTGGCTTGAGATTTCTGATGGACAAGCATTTTCCAGTTCGGAAAATGGTCCAGATCGAATGATCATTTTCATAATGAAAATGGTTTGATGGATTGTTGATGTACCATAGACAGTGATTCCCCTTCTGGCTAGTGCGTGGGAATGGTCTAGGACAGTATTTCTTCTTGACGGCGACTCTCAGTAGTGGTCAAGAAAACTGGTTCGCCTTGCCGGATAGTCATTCTTTCGAAGATCACAATTGTGAGCAATTTCGAAGAATGGCATGTTTTGCAGGTTGGTGCAGGACAGTCATTTCCTTAGGAAATGGTCCGAAAAGTCATTCCCTAGGGAAGATTCATTCTCTCTAGTTTGCACTTTGTTTAGTGCCGGAGGAATAGCCCAGATAGGTGAATGGTCTAGGTTCAACAATCAAGGACAGACATTCCCTAGGGCAGACTCATTCTCTCTAGGTTGCACTTTGTTTAGTGCCGAAGGAATTTCCCCGATAGGTGAATGGTCCAGGCTCAGAAATCGGGACAGTTATTCTTCTATGCTTGAGAAAAGTAGTCCAATAGCTCATGATTGATGGTTTACCTTATGAGGGCAGATGCTCTTCCAAATCTCACAGATGTGAATGGAAGAATGGCCCATATGATTCATTTTATATCATGACATTTTTTTTCTGTGCAGGTTGATATTAGATGATACGATTTCTATGGAGACTGTATGTCTTTGGACAGTAGATGTATGTTACTGCGGTGGATGTGTTCCACTGGTTGTGACTATGTGTCATTGATTAAGTAGTTGTGTGCTACTTGGTGTGGTAGTGTACCACTGGATTGTAGTTGTGTACTACTATGGATAGACATGGTTGTGTTCTATTGAATGGCATTGTTCTGATTGCCTTGTAGGCTATCAGTAGTGTTGAAAATGATTATCAGCTAGATGGATGATCAGTGTACTGATGGACAGACATTCTCCAGACGGTAAATGGTCTAGGACATTTATTCTTCTAGGACTTATGCTCGGATTAGAAGAATGGTTTTTGTATCACTCCTTCGAGTGAGTGACTTATTCGGCATCATGTCTAATTACTCAGATAGAGTATGGTTTCAAGAGATGATACAGTTGATGATGTCAGATGGCATTGATAGTGATGATGGTGCTCATGATCTAATCATGAGATAATCTATACAACTATTATGATAATACCGGTTCAATGGTATGTTTGTGCTCAAGACCATTGCCTTCAATACCTCCCTAGCTAGGAGGGAGTGTTGATATTATGGTAGCTGCGGGAGGTATTTACCTCCACGTGTAACTCTGACGAGAATAGAATATTCTGGGAAGCAAGAAATAACCCTAAATCATTGAACATAACCCTAGAAGACAAGTCAGCTCAAGGAAATACTTAATATTAAGTATTTAGTCTCTATAATGAGAAGTCGGCTCAGACAGCTCGGGAAACAATATAAATACAAGTAGCCAGACCTCATTTTCCACACATTGCTCATAATTGCAGCTGGGAAGAAGTGTGCACAGCAGGAACTGGGCTAGTGCGCAAGTTTGGGGAGCAGTTACAATCTACAACTGTTACAATCTGGTTTCCTAGTTTAGGCTCAGACTTTATGTTGGCTATGGTTGGACTTTCTGATCAGTCTTGGTTATCTTTATGCATTAGCCTTGGTTGTCTATTGGTTTTCTTCCGAAATCATTCTCTGTCAAGGTTAAGGTGCATGTGGGTGGCTTTGGCCTGTGGTTGGGTGACAATATTGCTATTTTGTTTATAGTTAAACAAGCACACCCATTACTTTCTAACAAACCCATGACTGTTGCTTCGTTAAACGGATATTTTTACTATGTGTTCTTCCTCAATGATTCCTCTCGGAATACATGGATTTACTTATTGAAGACCAAGGATGGAGTCCTTTTGAGATTTCAAGAGTTTAAAGCTCAAGTTGAGAACATGACCGGGAGGAAGATCAAGGTGTTGACATCAAATAATGGAGGAGAGTACACCTCTAGGGATTTCAGTGATTTATGTATTGAGGTAGGGATCAAGAGGGAGTGCATTGTTCCTTATAACCCTCAGCAGAATGGGGTTGCAGAGAGGAAGAACAGATCCATTGTTGAGGCAACCAAAGTGATGATACATGATCATAATCTACCTATAATTATGTTGGCAAAGGCATCCATGACAGTTATCTATGTTCAGAACAAGAGCCCTCATAAGATTCTGAAGAACATGACTCCCAAAGAATCTTTCACCGGAGTCAAGCCTGAGGTTGGACACTTCGGGATATTTGTGTTTCCAATATATTTTCGTGTACCTAAGGAAAAGAGGACCAAGCTAGACCCTTCGGGCATAAAGGGTACATTTGTGGGGTACAGTGAATCTTCAAAGGCATACCAGATCTACATCCATGGTCACAGAAAAATTGAGGTTAGCAGAGATGCCACCTTTGAGGAAGAGATAGCCTTCCGAAGATCCAGAGAATCTCATATGGAGATTGACAGTGAGAAGAAGGAAGAGACAATACCTTCTCCTCCTTCAGCAGTTCAGAGGGAGACAGTTACAGATCCAATTGATCCAGTTGATCCCGTAGCTCTAGTTGATGTTCCCAGAGACATTGCAGTAGGTCAGAAGAGGCATGCATGGACTCGACAGACTCTGCAGGAGGCAGAGGGACATACAACTCCTCGTGGTACATTCCAAGAGAGAAAGAGACCACAAATATTTTTGAGCTATGTTTCAGCCATGAGCCACATCATTGACATTGAGCCTTCTTGTCATGGAGAAGCAGTAGGTCAACAGGTTTGGCAAGATGCCATGACTGAAGAATATCAGTCCATCATGAAGAATCATGTGTGGGATATTGTTTCGAGACCGAAAGGGAATTCTATAGTGACTTCCAACTGGATCTATAATATCAAACATGCAGCTGATGGAAGTTTCGAGAAGTACAAAACAAGATTTGTGGCTAGAGGATTCTTCTGGGTGGAGGGAATAGATTATGAGGAGACATTTTCTCATGTTTTCGGATACAGTTCCATCCATACGATTAATTCCCTTGTCTCATCCATGGGTTGGAGACTACATCAAATGGATGTGAAGACATCCTTTCTCAATGGAGAAATTGAGGAAGAATTTGACATCGAGCAGCCAGATGGATTCGTGATATATGAGGAGTAGTCGCATGTGTGCAGGTTGAAGAAAGCTCGGTATGGACTAAAGAAGGCACCTCATGCATGGTATGAGAAGATTGATGGATACTTGATGATTTTGGGCTTCAGCAAGAGTGTTGATGATCCCAACATATACTACAACATTCTTGGTGATGAGTGCCTGATTTTGGTCCTGTATGTTGATGACTTATTCCTCACCGATTCAGAAATCCTTATTATTGATTGCAAGCGTGCATTGGCTTCTGAATTTGAGATGAAGGACTTTGGTATGATGCACTACTTCTTGGAACTAGAAGTGTCGCAGAGGACTGATGAGATTCTCCTGAGTCAGGGGAAATACACAATTGAGATATTGAAGAAATTCGAGATGACAAATTGCAAGCCCATGGCTATACCAATGGTGATGAATTTGAAGAAACTGAGCGAGACTTCTTCTAATTCAGGCAAGATTGATCCACATCTCTACAAACATATGATTGGATCAATGGTATATATGGTTAAAACCAGACCTGATATATGCTATGCAGTGAGCATACTCAGTCATTTTATGAGTCAGTTGAGACAGACACATTGGATAGCAGTGAAGCATGTGTTGAGATATTTACGAGGCACAGTTGGTTATGGATTGAGATATGCCTCCGGTGTAGACATGATATTGAAGGAATATGCCGATGTAGATTGGGCAGGGAGCGCAATGGAATGGAAGATCACCTCTTATTGTTGTTTTACTTTGGGATCTACCATGGTTTCCTGGTGCAGCAAGAAATAGACTTATGTGGCTTTGAGTACCGCAAAAGCAGAGTACATTGCATTATGTGTGGCAGTGTGCGAAGCAGTGTGGCTTTCCAAGATCCTTGCAGACTTATTTGGACATGAGATGGATTCCATCATTATCCATTGCGATAACCAGAGATATGTGAAGCTCTTAGAGAATCATGTGTTTCATGATAAATCAAAACACATCGAGATCAAATACTGTTACATTGGAGATATGGTGCAGAGGAAAGCAATACATGTGCAGTACCTTTCTACACATGAGTAGGTTGCAGATGTCTTCACCAAACCGCTTTCCAAGACAAAGTTTGAGTACTTTCATGAGAGACTTGGCCTGGTGGAGAATGCCTCCCTAGCTGAGAGGGAGTTTTGATGATTGCAGCTTCATGAGACATTCTCCAAGTCATTCTCCTCTTGACTGAGTTGAGATGATGTGTGAGAACACCCATGTGATGGGTGAGTCATGATCCTCTAGACTGAGTTGAGATGATGTGTGTGGTCTCTTGTTGTCCTCCTCTAGACTGAGTTGAGATGACTTGAGATGGTCTCCTGTCAGACTCCTATGGACTTAGTTGAGTCGATGGGGATGGCTCTCCAGATAGAACTCATATGGACTTAGCTAACTTGATATGTTGAGAGTGATGTCCTTGTGGTTCAGCACATGTGGACTTGTCCCTAGTGGTAGAGCACTAGAGGATGTGTGGATCCCTTGCTATATTGTCTAAGAGTAATATTATTGTGAAACCCTAATTTTGTATTGTGAAGGGTACAATTCAGCCCCCACCATGTAAAGACAATTAATATTGTGTAAAAGATTAATTATATCATTGAGTGGTACAAGTAGGCCCTATTGTGCTAATAGACACACCTATTATTGTGTTAGGTCATGTATTTATTGGAGAGTTAGATCCCCATTGTGGATCACTCACTCATTCATGTTTCATTCTCTTAACGCCTACTTGTAGGGCTGAAGTGCGCACTTATCTTAGGCGCGAGTTTTCTTGGTCATAGAGAACCCTCTTATGTGCACTAGGGTTGTGGTGAAAGGGTGATCTTCTCCTGACTCTGTAGAAAATGATTGTTGGGTTTTTCCTTTGTTTGAGAAGGGTTTTCCCAAGATAACTTCTTGTGTCTTGTGCATGGTTATTCTTCTTGTGATCTTGGTTACTGCAACTATTGTATATTGTATTGTTGCATTGTTTATGGTTCAAGTTCAAGCTAAATTGAAAAGAAACTACATGTGCTTGAGCTAATCATCAAAAATTCAACATATTATTGGATATTTGAGATATATTTGTACATTTCTTTATTATATCTCCACTCTCATTTTGTGCCGAAAATAATATGGAACAGTAGTATCAGAGCAAACTGCTCTTGATCGTTTTTTCAGTGCATGTTCCCAACGAGGTTCGACTATAGCAAGTTGGGTCTCAAGCTTGTCTCTTGTAAGGACAATCGCTCTTGCACACCTAAGAAACCCTCCATGACGGAAGAAAAGAAAAACGACAGAGCAGACGATTCTATTAATCTATTGCTTGAGCAAGCTTTCACACGACAGAGGGAAAAAATGATGGAGAATTTTTCCCACATCCTTCAACGCCTGTCGATAGCAACGGGCGTGTAACACACCTCGTCCACCCACTGACCGGGGAATGTCACTTACTCATACACTTAGCTTAGTTCTGACAACATAATGTAACACCCAGTATTCAATTGAGGTATGTCACATAACTGTTTTCTTTCTATAAATACGTATATACACACACAAGCATACATACATACTGAACTGCATGCAATTAAACATATACATACAATGCTCTCGCAGAAGTCTTCACATATAAAAGATAAACAAACAGTTGTGTTCTGTAAATATACAATTTTATACAATTTTCAGACTGATTTAACAGTGAACACAGACATGCAGCTTATACAAGGTATATCCTTAAACATACGGACAGTTATTCTCACACAAGCAATAAAACCCATAAAATAACACATAAATGACAATGCAGCATGGAATTCAACACATAACCGGTACTTATCTTGGTAAGAATGTCACCAACTGTGTGCAGACCGTCCACGAACCTCCCAGCCTTAGACTACATTGTTCGTCACTCTCAACAGTAAGTCGCCCCCAAGCTGGGACTAGACTCCACCCAAGAAAGAGATTCCTAACTCGACTAAAGGTTCACGGTCAACCGGAAAGACTCCCTCTCAGATGTTCACTCAACCACAACCTACAACCTCTCCTTCCCCACATGCCTGTCCCACCCAAGGAAGTGTGCCCCTTCTCTGCTCAACAGTCCTTCAGTTGCCCCACTTCCCTTCCAAGGCTTCAGCAACAAGCCGGACCGAAAGTCTCAAAGTGTTGTAGTCACAGTTTATCACCTTCAGGAAATCGATCCTCAGCAATTCCCTCACTCAGAGAATTTCTCACGGGCCTGACAACCCACCTCTTCAATTCCGCTCCCAAGCTTACAGGTACACCAACAGGAATGGATATCAATCTGGTCTGGGTACGGTGGTAGGAAGACACGAGGTAGCTCAGGGACTGGCGGAATGTATCCTGGATATTGGTTCTTTGGTCGAAGGAAAATATGGTAGGATTCCCCTTTCCCAATGGATTTCCCGTTTCACAAAGGTTGATTTTCCCCAAAGGAACTAAGTCTCGGCAATAAGTATGCATGTCTCCAACTTGACACTTGTCATGTTGGAAGCTACTCTAATACACTTGTCCCCTACTTTAGGACTTAGGATAAATTAATTATCCGTACTTTATGTTTGTAAGAAATATTATATAATATTTATTTTCGTTTAAACTCTCTAGCTTAGCCATGTTCTTAACTTTAGGCCCTCCCTTTCCCTATTTGGTGGAATCTAGTCCCCCTTCTCTTTTATCGTGGTCGGTCTGTGCACAGCGATGTATTTTTATATTAATCATGAGATATATACAAAATAGGCACTCTAGCCTTTAACATCTAGGCGTGCTGGCCTAATTCCAAAACATAAGCATTATGGCTTATAATACTGGCTCACCAGCCTATAATGCATATTATATACACAAAGGTTTGTTGACCTCAATATTGTGCGCACTTAAGTTACTACACGCGGTATCCGTTGACCTCAAGGTTGCGCGCTCTTTAGTTATTATGCATTGTATCATCTGTCTTTAAGGTTGCACGCACCTTAGTTACTGCGCACGGTATTCATAAATGTGCACATTACATCCCTTTACTGCGCAATATATGCGCGCACCATGCTATGAAAGGTGTATTACAAAAATGATGTCTACACAGCTCACTAGATTAAATATACTTGGATTATATTTACATTTGGGTTCGGTCGAGGGATATTACAATCCCCTCCCCTTATTTATGCATTGTCCTCAGTGCATCATGTACCCATATACAACAAAATTCTCAAAATTCTTCAAAAAGATGCGGTTATTCTGCCCGCATTGCATCCTCATGCTCCCAAGTAGTGTCTTCAGGTCCGTACCAAGTCCATTGGACCTTTACAAGCCCTATGGCTCGATTCCAGAGTTATTTGATTTTTCGATCCAAGATGCGCACCGGATGCACTTGGAAAGCGCCTTCTTGCTCCACCTGAATAACATTCCAATCAATAACATGATTAGCATCAGGTATGTATTTCTTTAGCAATGATACATGAAATACATTATGAACAGACATAGATGCAGGCAATGCAATCATATAAGCAACGAGACCAATCCTCTCTAGGATTTCAAATGGTCCACAAAATCTGGCTGCCAACTTGGTGCAGCTTCCCAGCTTCAAGGAACTCATGTTAGCTTTTACTTTCAGGAAAACATGATCACCCACTTTGAATTATTTGTGGATTATGTTTTTATCAGCATAACTTTTCTGCCTGTCTTGGGCAGTTTTCAAATTCTGCTTAATTTTTAACATCTAGTCCTCCATCTCCTTGAGAAACTCTAGCCCGACTACTATTCTATCAACTGGATTATCCCAGCTTACTGGAGTATTGCACCTTCTATCGTAAAGTGCTTCAAATGGGCTCATTTTCAATGATCCCTGATACCCATTGTTATAAGTGAATTCTACTAAATGTAGGTAGTCTTCCCATTTTGATGGTTTATCCATCACATACATTCTCAACATATCTTCTATCACTCTATTCACCCTCTTTGTCTGTCCATCAGTCTCAGGATGGTAAGTTGTACTAAAGTTCAGATTCATTCTGAATCCTTCGAACAATCCTTTCCAGAAATTTGAGGTGAATTTCGGGTCTCTGTCAGACACAATCGTTTTAGGAATTATGTGCAATCGTCTCACTTCCTTCATGGAAATATCAGCAACATTTGTTGCTTTGTGAGTAGTTTTTAGTCGAATAAAATGGGCAGCTTTTGTAAGCTTGTCCACCACTACCAGAATCGAATCATGTAGCTTGCCTGTTCTGGGCAATCCCATAATAAATCCATTGTCACCACTTCCCACTTCCCTTCAGGAATGGGCAAAGGTTGCAGCAATCTTGTTGGGTGCCTATGCTCTGTTTTAACTTTCTGGCATTCCATACACCTAGCAATGTATTATGCAATTTCTCTCTTCATACCGGGCCAAAAGTATTGGCTCTTGACCACTGCTACGATTTTCTGATATCCAGGGTGCCCTGCATAAGGAGCATTATGCATCTCATGCAAAATTATATGTTTCAAATCCTAGACATTTGGTACAAAAATTATGTTCTTGTGCAACAGTATTCCATCTACTCCCAACTTATAAATATCCATCCACTGTGGTGTCTTACCTTGTTGTAGTTTTGCTATCAATTCTTTGTATTGAGGGTCTGTATTTGTAGCCTCTGGAATTTTGCTTTTAACATCAGTCTGATACATGTTGATGGTTGTAGCATGAAGCTCATGCACCCTCCTGCTAAGTGCATCTGCCACTTTATTTTCTTTCCCTTTGATATGCTTTATATCAAAGTCATGTTCGCTTAGAAATTCTAACCATCTGCTTTGTCTAGCATTTAGATTTGGCTGATCAAATAAATATTTCAAACCATTGTGGTTTGTTCTTAACACAAACCTTTTTCCCATGAGGTAGTGTCTCCATTTCCTCAGGGCATGCACTATGGATGCCAACTCCAAATCATGAGTGGCATAGTTTATTCCATGCTCCTTCAACTTCCTTGATTCATAACATATCACAAATCCATTTTGGTTGAGGACTCCACCAAGTCCTTCATTACATGCATCTGTGCATACAATGAAATCTTCATTTGGGTCTGCAATCCTTAGTATTGGAGCACTTGTCAATAATTGTTTCAAATGTTGGAAACTCCTTTCACAGTCCGACGTCCACTGAAACTTCATACCTTTTCTTTGCAAGGAAGTGATTGGGTGTGCTATCTTCGAGAATCCTCCAATGAATCTCTTGTAGTAGCCTGCAAGGCCCATGAATGATCTAACCTCTGTCACATTCTTTGGTGCTGACCATTCTCTAATGGCTTCAATCTTCTCGGGGTCCATTGCTATCCCATATTTTGAAATGATATGCCCCAAATAATGAATTTGTTTCTGATAAAATGAGCACTTGTTCAATTTGGCATACAACTGATGCTCCCTTAATACTTGCAACACCATCCTCAAATAATGTTCATGCTCTTCTTTTGTCTTAGAGTATAGAATAATGTCATCCAAAAAGACAATGACAAACTTGTCTAAATATTCTCGGAAAACACCATTCATTAAGCACATGAAAACAACTGTTGCATTTGACAACCCAAATGGCACCACTGTGAACTCATAATGACCATACCTTGTCCTAAAGGCGATCTTGTTGATATCCTCCTCCTTATTTCTTACCTGATGGTATCTGAATCTGAGATCTATCTTTGAAAATATCTTTGCATCCTTCAATTGATCAAAAAGATCATCAATCCTTGGCAGAGGATACTTGTTCTTTACAATCACTTTATTCAATTGTCTGAAATCAATGCACAATCTTAACGTTCCATCTTTCTTTTTCACAAACAAGACTGGGGCACCCCAAGGTGATACACTTGGGTGTATATACCCCTTCTTCAGAAGTTCTTCAAACTGCATCTGCAACTCCTTCAATTCCGGTGTACTCATTCTGTAAGGAGTCTTTGACACAAGAGCTACTCTTGGTGTCAAATTTATAGAAAAATCGATGTCTCTCCTTGGGGGTAGTCCTGGTACTTCCTTGAATACATCTTCAAACTCTTTTAGGACTGCATAATTTTCCAAATTTGGCACCTTGTCTTCAAGTGTCTCCTCCATATGAGCTGCAAACATTTGACATTCTCTTATATAACATTTCTTCAGCTACAATGCTGAAATTTCTCTAACGGTTACTGCCCTGGGAATTCCCTGCACTTTCCTTTGGTTCCCTTCTTCATCCAAGCAAGTGAATGCTTTGTTATGACAATCCAATAGAGCATGATGTGGGTCCAACCAATCCATCCCAATTAAACAGTCATAGGAACCTAAGGGTAAGATATTCAAATCTGCCTTGGTGTTCAGTCCATTCATGCCCATGAGACATGACTTAACCATCTCATTAACCTTTCTTTTGGTTCTTGTAGCCAACTGTACCAACCAAGATTTTTCATGCTTTCTTCTTGGCAATTGCAAACTTTCTACCATATTAGGATCTATATAACTATAACTAGCTTCTTAATCAATCAAAATAGCAATGGTTTGGTTGTTAATCATATCT
This sequence comes from Picea engelmannii, assembly GCA_009831015.1. Classification (NCBI taxonomy): domain Eukaryota; kingdom Viridiplantae; phylum Streptophyta; class Pinopsida; order Pinales; family Pinaceae; genus Picea; species Picea engelmannii. Next base: position 365,992 of record ML778603.1, on the reverse strand, counting down.
TCCACTTCAATCATATGTGATTGATATTCTGCTTGCTTGTTATCTAGGGCTGCATAGATCCTTGGCACATTTCTGCCCATGTCCTCCACTATTTCAGCTTGTTGTACATTATAAACAGTCCTTCCTTTTTCACCTCTGTGAAGACAATCTTTGAATCTATGATCTCCTTTACAACCCGAACATTGAATAGGTGGTTGCCTTGGCCTTTGGCCTTCTGCTTCTATAGTTTTGGGCTCTTTAGAAGTTGGTGGTCTTTGTGGACTATTTTTGAAGAATGATGGTTTAAATCCTTTCTTCCCCTGATCCACCTTGAACTTCTTTTTGTCTTCCCAAGCTTTTTGGAAAGTTGGCCTTGCTTTCTGCAGATCATATAGACATTTAGCTCGCCTTACAGTCTCTTCCAATGTCTTGGGATCATCATATTGTATTTTTTCATTGATGAATGTTGGAAATCCACTCAAATACCTTTGAATTTTAACTGTCTCATCCTGGATGAAGGAGACATACTTCAGCAGTTCTAGGAATCTTCTTTCATATTCATCTATGGTCATACTTCCAAGTTTGAGTTCAAAGAACTCTTTCATTTTCTTATCATAATACCTCTTAGTCAAGTATTTCTTCTCAAAAAACTTCTTAAATTCCCTCCAAGTAATGCTCTTCTCTTTGATGTGTTGTACCTGCACAAGCTGATCCCACCACATGGATGCCTTTCCTTTGAGTTGATAGATGGAAATTCTACCCTCTGCATGGGAAGAATAATTGTGTAATTGAAAATACTTCCTCATGCCCATCAACCATGTTTCTGCATCTTCATCCTTCTTGTGCTCACCATCAAATGTAGGAGGTTTGATTTTGTTCATTTCTCCTCGTAGCTCATCCAACCCAAACCTCTTGTGTTGTCTGACAGAGGATGGACTTGTGCTACTACCTGCTCTTTTCTTGGAATGCTTTCGGGAGTGATGGTGGTGTCTGCTAACATTTCCTGATCTCTTTTTCTCATCCGAAGGTTTGTGACTTCCAGATTTGCTTGAGTCACTTTCTTTTTCCAATTTCTTTTCTATTATGTTCAGACTTTGCAATAACTTCATGTTGAAGTCATCATGCTTCTCTTTGGCTCTCATAAGCCTTTCATTATCAGCTTTATGGATTTGGACATTCTTTTGCAATTTTTTAATAGTCTCTACCATATTCAAGTTTTCATGCCTTTCCTCTCCATGTCCATTGGAATTTGTTCCTTCAATGTCCAAATGGACATTCATCCCTCTACTCTCATCTTGTTGACTATAGTTTCCTCGTGTCTCTTCCATTCCTATGGACTCGGTACTTGATCTAATCTGATCTAGTTGTTGTTAGTTCTGCAAAATGTGCAGCCATTAAAAATTATTAGTTTAACTAAATCAACAATCCACGAGAAATATGAAATATTTCGGCTCAATAATTATATCAGAATTATCTTTTTTGATTTCTTGGTGTTGCCACCATGACAATTCTCAGACACGACCCAAGTTTTGAGAACTTAGAAAACACTATATCATCGTGCAGAGATACATCGGGCACAAGGTGGTTTGTCGAAACCACTTTTGCATAAGTTCCGATGTCACATGCTTCAATATGTCAAATCCACCATTCGTGGGACGGGTGACGGTTAGTCAGATCACTATGTCTCATTCGCTCGTACATCACAGTCGTTTGAGTTAGGTGAACGCCGACATGTAACGAACTCAAAAAGTTTAATCATTTGAATTGGATTAGCCGAGCATGGCAACCCATTGTACTTGTGCGCAAGTCTGTCAAGGATTCATGATTGAGGTTCTATAATTACCAACTCTCGGGTATGGAAGCATCATCTTATCCATCAGCGAGCAGTCTCCAAACTGGTTCGAACTTCTCATCTTTGCAAACGTATTTCGGTGTCCACAAACTGAGGTATATGGACCCAGTTAAATCCAATGAGACTGGTTATTTGGGTAACATGCTAAATTTTTCTGCGAGTACAAAGGAAAAGGTAGTCGCGCAGATACTGGTGACTAAATTTCACATAGTACCCGTTACTGATTCGAGATTGAAAATCAGGCCGAATCCAATCATGAGGGATCTAGTTATCAACAGACCAGCTACTAAGAAGAAACGAAGCAAGCGACAGAAGAAAGAACCCGTCGTTGGAGCGGATGAGAGTGTTGGAGAGAATCAATCGGTCTGGTTAGATTCTTTAAAGGAGGAGCTAGCTAAGCTGAAATGAGCCCTTGATACAATTGAGTATATTTCAACAATTTTTGGACAGATGATAGCAGAGGTAAGGAAGCTTCGGAGATGATAGACTTGTTCTTGTACGGTCTCTTTGAATAGGGCTACTGCTATTTTGAATCATCCCCTTTTGTAATTTTGGATTTTGAATGAATATATAAGCGCAGAAGCGGATTTTGTACTGCTTAAGACAAGATTTCACTGATGATGTTACGAATCTTGTTTCCTTTTATATTATGTGTCTTCTTGTAACTTATATTTCACTTTCAACTGTTTGAATAAAACCCATATTTCATCTCATTCGCTTGACTCATTTTAAATAATACTTCAATGCAGTTGTGTATTCCTCTTTTTTTGAATACTATGTAAATTTTTCTAATTAAACTCAGGCTCATCGTCTTAATTAGCTTTTCAGACAATTTTGCACACATAAAAATTCAACCTGTGTACCTTTGTTTATCGTGCAAATGACTTTATAAGGTAAATCATGTTTTCGCACACCTATATCTGCTATACATTTCCTCTTCGTTGCACCAATATCTTGCGCGCACTACTTCTGTGTTGCACGCCAATATCCTCTGCGCATTGTTTCTATATCGCACTTGGATATTCCACATGCATTTCGCTCTATGCATTGCACTGTGCTAAAGTTCAATATGCCTTACCTCATACAATAATCTGTATGCCCCATCGAATACTCTGTCGCTACCGCGCACAACTACCTGTGCGCACCCTTGCCTGCATTGTAGCAATACAACACATACTCTTACTGTGTGCGCACCAACCAAACTTCACTGTGCCTCACAATACTGCGCACACCACGTGCACCTTTACTATGTGTATGTACTCCGCGCAATGCTAAATTTAGCACGTGCATCTCTACATATTACTTTTCCACGCAATGACTCAATTTTCCATAAAAGCAATATACTGTATACCATACTGTAATCTCGTCTCCATTCGACTGGTTTGGCCCATTCAGGATCAGTGTCGAAAACTGATGCTCTGATACCATACTGTAATACACCCCGTCCACCCACTGACCGGGGAATGTCACTTACTCAGACACTTAGCTTAGTTCTGACAACATAATGTAACACCCAGTATTCAATTGAGGTATGTCACATAACTCTTTTCTTTCTCTAAATACGTATATACACACACAGGCATACATACATACTAAACTGCATGCAATTAAACATATACATACAATGCTCTAGCGGAAGTCTTCACATATAAAAGATAAACAAACAGTTTTGTTCTGTAAATATACGATTTTTAGACTGATTTAACAATGAACATAGAAATACAGCGTATACAGGGTATATCCTTAAACATACGGACAATTATGCTCACACAAGCAATAAAACCCATAAAATAACACATAAATGACAATGCAGCATGGAATTCAACACATAACCGGTACTTATCTTGGTAATAATGTCACCAACTGCGTGTAGATTGTCCATGAACCTCCCAGCCTTAGACTACACTGTTTTTCACTCTCAACAGTGAGTCACCCCTGAGCTGGGACTAGACTCCACCCGGGAAAGGGATTCCTAACTCGGCTAAAGGTTCACGGTCAATCGGAAAGACTCCCTCTCAGGTGTTCACTCAACCACAGCCTACAACCTCTCCTTCCCCACATGCCTGTCCCACCCAAGGAAGTGTGCCCCTTCTCTGCTCAATAGTCCTTCGGCTGCCCCACTTCCCTTCCAAGGCTTCAGCAACAGGTCGGACTGGAAGTCTCAGAGCGTTGTAGCCACAATTTATCACCTTCGAGAAATCAAGCCTCAGTGATTCCCTCACTCAGAGAATTGGTCATGGGCCTGACAACCCACCTCTTCAATTCCACTCCCAAGCTGACAGGTACACCAACAGGAATGGATATCAATCTGGTCTGGGTACGGTGGTAGGAAGATACAAGGTAGATCAAGGACCAACGGAATGTATCCTGGATACCGGTTCTTTGGTCGAAGGAAAAGATGGTAGGATTCCCCTTTCCCAATGGATTTCCCCTTTCACAATGGTCAATTTTCCCCAAAGGAACTAAGTCTCAGCAATAAGTATGCATGTCTCCAACTTGACACTTGTCATGTTGGAAGCTACTCTGATACACTTGTCCCCTACTTTAGGACTTAGAAAAAATTAATTATCCGTACTTTATGTTTTTAAGAAATATTAATATAATATTTCTTTTTGGCTTTAAGCTCTCTAGCTTAGCCCTGTTCTTAACTTTAGGCCCTCCCTTTTCCTATTTGGTGGAATCTAGTCCCCCTTCTCTTCTATCGTGGTCAGTCTACACGCAACGATGTATTTTTATATTAATCATGATATATATACAAAATAGGCACTCTAGCCTTTAACATCTAGGTGTGCTAGCCTAATTCCAAGACATAAGCATTTCGGCTTATAATACTGGCTCACCAACCTATAATGCATATTATATACACAAAGGTTCGTTGACCTCAATATTGCGCTCACTTAAGTTACTGCATGCGGTATCCGTTGACCTCAAGGTTGCGCGCTCTTTAGTTGTTGCGCATTGTATCCTCTGTCTTTAAGGTTGCGTGAACCTTAGTTATTGTGTGTGGTATTTAGAAATGTGCACATTACATCCCTTTATTGTGCAGTATATGCGCGCACCATGCCATGAAAGGTGTATTACAAAAATGATGTCTACACAGCTCACTAGCTTAAATATACTTGGATTATATTTACATTTGGGTTCAGCTGAGGGATATTACAGGATGTGTCTCCATCAAGCAACCACTTTGGAGGAACCTCTCCCTTCAAGGTACAAGGAACCCTATTGGTAACTATGAAGACCAGTACATGAGATGGACCACACTACGGAAAGAAAGGGGCCAAACAGTGTCATAATTCACCAATACCTTCCATACCTTGCGCACTAAGCTGGGTATCAAAGATTATGAGCGGCATTTAGTTTTGAAATACTATGGGGCTCTACACAGGTACATCCAAACTGAAATGGATTTTCTATACATCCCATCACTGGGAGTTGCCTATCCATATGATGTCAAAATCAAGTAGAAATTTAGGCACCAGAACAAATGGGAGTTCGGGTCTGCAAATCCATAGCAATCAAAGCATGATAAATGCAACCCTAACAACCATCCTTCAGAAAAGCAACCCAAGCCACAACAAAAGAAGGGTAATGGAAAAACGAAGGGCACTAGAAAATGGTGTGATTTCCACAAAATCCCCTGCACAACACCGATGAATGCCACTCAAAACAATCATTGGTGGTCAAGATCAAATACAAGGAGTTGAACCATGATTCATAATCTGATTTAGAAAATACTAGTAGAAGACAGATCATTGATGCAAACCCCATTGCTATTGTCGTGACCGCAACAATTCAACTAGAGGAACCAACAGATCCTGAAGAGGGGGAGTATCTTTTTCATTCATAGATGTGGGTGAAGGGGACCCCATTGCATTTTATTTTTGATAGTGGAAGCCAGAAGAACCTCATATCATCAGAGGTTGTCAAACCATTGGGGTTGTCAACAACACCACACCTGCAACCATACAACATCGGGGGACCTCGCTAGGGACGAGATCTCCGTGTCAGCCAGCAGTGTTGATTGGCATATGGCATCTAGCCCTTCAAGGATGAGGTATTATGTGATGTTGCCCCACTAGATGTATGTGATGTTCTTTCGGGCCAACCATATATGTGGAAGTGCCTTGTTATTTATGAGTCTTGACTTTGTAGAGTCATTGTTACTTTTGGGGGTCATCTCTACAGGATACTAGAGGTAGTTCCAACTATTGTCCCACCTAGATAGTGTCGCAAGGTAGTATCTCATACTACAAGATTCAGCTTCTTCACAGTCTGTTCAAAAGGTGAACAGAAGAACACCGCAACCACTGCAGCCTTAGCTTCAGCACCTTCCATCCAGTCAAAGTAGATTGCAGAAGAGAAAGAAGATATTGTTTCTTCACCTACGATAATTCTTACACAATGCCCCATAAAGATAAGATACAACATGTTGGTTGAATGGATTCAACCCCGCCAGCAACAGGTTCGTGACAACCTTCCACAAACCAAGTTGCGCAACTTCTCCAGCAAGGCAAGCAGCTCACCAAGATTCAAATTCAGCAAACGCTTTCCCCTCTCCCTCGGGCACTCAACACAATGGAGACCATTTCTTCATAAGTAGGAAGGATTGATCCAGGTGGATATCAGTGGCCACCCACCTATTCCAACTTTCTCAAAACAGTCTTCTGGCAACTTATTATTTTTAGCAGTTTTTCAGTTCTTAAACTTTTGGGGCCATTTTGAGGACCTAAATGAAGTTTTTTTGGATCAAGCACTTCATTGATATACAAAGGATTTGATTGAGCCCCCAAAATTAATCTCCTTGAATATACCTTTCCAACAAGCTATCATGCGCCCCAAACGGAGATCGTATGCCAAAGTTACGCCCCAGGGAAGTTGATACACCAAACTATCCAAAACGGGGTCCACAAAATTGTTGGCTTTTCATCTTTTGGGGTTAGGGTTTTGAATTTTCTTTTTGTTAAAAAGAGATTTAGAGCCTCATTGTAATCATCTTCATCTTCTTGCGAATGTGAGTATTCGTCACATCTCTTCTCAGAGATAAGCTGCCACCATTCTAGCGAGTCCTTCACTCTGTACTTCTACAGTTTTGTATATTTAACTCATTAATAGAAATTGTGTATTACTATATCTTTGTGTTTATGGTTGTATCTCTGATATATTTTTGTTATATTATTTGATATATGAGATATCTCTGTACATTTCTTTATTATATTTCCACTCTCATTTTGTGTCGAAAATAATCTGGATCAAAAAGAGAAGTCATCGCTACCTTCCAACAATTGAATCGACTTTGGTGTGTAGTTAGACATTTTTGCTCTTAGCTCCTACAACTTTTTGGATCTCCTGGTAGAGATGTTTTGAGTAGTATTGATATCATACTTTGGCTCACTATAACTCTCCGTTGACTCGATAGGAGGAGACGAGTTAGTCAATTTAGGACAAAACTTAGTTGACCTGGCTTCCAAATTTTCAAAAAATGAGCACATGGAATTGTTCCTACGTGTCTTTTATATATCACCTATTGGATTCTTGACCACAGTGAGAGGTGTTATACCATCAACTTTGGGTAGTCGATCATTAATATAATGGGACAATGTGATATGTCGAGGGTTCTTCTTCAACCCTTTAAATTTTGAACAACCACGTACTACTGGGGTGTCATAAAAAATATCTAATTCATGGTGTAATATCGTTGACCCGGGTTGGTTGTTGGAAGATGGCATGTTACAATTGGCAGGGTAAAGTAGTTGTCCATTTTTATCAAACATTTGTCTGCGATATCTTTCTCCCAACAAGAGCTTGCGATATCTTGCGCATCTGAACTCAATCTTAAATCATGATCCTGCAAAATTAAATGAACAATTGTTCAAATGAATGTGCATGAATAACATAAATTCAATCAAATAAATGTATTATAAATAAAATTTATACTTACTTCAAACGACAATGGAGAACTTGACGAACTTGCGATGATATGGAATTAGTTGGAATCTGGAGAATTGACCATTTAATATGTTAACCTTGTTTTCCCTGCATTTGGGCAAAAATCATCATCAATACATGAATGAATTCTAAAAGGAAAGTTTGGGAAGCATAGAACAATCTAACTTCAAATAGAATTTCAAATGGCTTTTAAAAGTTATTGGTGCTCTTAATTAGTTAGAGACACCCTAGGGTGCCTATATAAAAAGGCATTGGTGTGCCTACATAAAAAGGCATCAGTGCACTACTTTATTAAAAGTACCAAAGCATGACCTTCGTTACTATATTTGCAAAGAAAAATATATGCAAGATTTAATTGCAGAGGTTTGCATTTCTATTTTGTCAGTAAATTTGAGATTGATGTGTTTGTACATAGAGAGCGCACTAAGGCTCCTAAAACTGTGTAGCGCACTGATTTTACAGCATTAAAATAAATGATTTTTTTTTAAATGTACATGTTTTGTCAGTGATTTTTTACCTACAAAGCACATTGATGCGCTACAAAATTGTATAGCACACTGAAAAGGTAAGTTATAAAAAAACCACAATCACGTTTATCATCAATGCGTTGAAATTTGCAACAAAAAATGAGGGGCAATTTCATTTTTCGAAATGCATGTTTTTATAAATGAAAACATTATTCATTATTTCATTCTTTTGGCAAAAATTAGATGGGATATTTGTGTAGTTCATCTGTGTAGATTTTAACCATGTACAATTAATTATTGCAAACATATTCTTAATAAAATAGAAAAGATATAATGGCACACACACACATTACACAAAGAATTTTTACCCTAGAAATCCAAACCGGAAAAACCAACAACCTATTTAGAGTCGCACCTCTAATCTTCTATTCATCATATATCCATTGTTTACAATACAATACAATACAATTTAAAATATCTCGTGGCATCTAAAACCCCTAATCCATTAACCCGGATTAGTCAACAACTAGAATTTCTTAACCAGAATTTGACACTAGTGCTTGTGGACTGAAATTCGATGGCGGTATGTCGGTTGGTCGACGCAATTCCATCGGCACTCCAATGAAACACGGTTACCAATTTCGTCGGTGTATATTGGTTGGATAAACCGACGAACATATTGTCCTCAGATATCTGACATTGTGTCGTCGGTTATACCGATAGCCCTAAAGACCAAAACCTCATCGAAATTAGTCATTATTTCTGACACATATGCGTCGGAAGTCTGACGTAACTATACATCGAATATCTGACAGAGAAACAAGATATATGACGTAGGTTTTTCAGAATCTGTGTCAAATATCCAACGAACAAGTATGTCGAATATCTGACACACAAACAACATATATGACAGCAGTGTCATACCTTCAATGAATATGTTTGTCAGATAATTCATCAAATATCTGATGCACGGGTATGTCGAATATCCGACAACCAAATAGCATATCCGACGGAGGTGCCATACCTCCAATGGATATGTCTGTAGGACGGTTCGTCGAATATCCGACAAACTTGTATATATTAAAAAATAATAATGAGATTAATGGACCGTAACTTTTGTGTTCCTATTGACCAGTGCCATGGAGAGAACTTTTTCATAGCTTATGTTATTGGTTTTGATCTTTATTCTAACCAACATATATAGGTAGACTAGCCAACCACGGGACAAGAAGAATCCCTAGGAACAACACCATAATTTAAAATATATACATAAATGTCCGATGAAAGTCCTGTAGGGGAGATAATTGTACTTTGACATGCAATGTTTTTTATGTCCAAATTAGTCCTGCACAACTGTAGAGGACATGAATTCTATGGATAACCATATCCATGCATATTATCCACTCCTTAGAAATGTCATAATTGGCATGTGCGTCTTGTCGAGAACAAAAAATGATTCCATTAGTCCACTCCTAGTACACCATTTTTTTATTTCTTACTTGTGAAGAATGTTTTTCTCCCTAGGTTTGACTTGAAGGGAAAATTCTTCTATTATTGCTCTAACAATGCTCTTGTCTCCGAAGTTCAAATGAACTAAACGCTTCTCCAATTCTTCCAAATTCTTGAAACACCATAAAAATACCACATAACAAAAATAACATTGCTTTCATTAATGGAGAAGTTTTTCATTGAACATATGATTATAATAGACTAAGCATGGGGGCTTCAATGAAATTATTGAACACGAATCCTTTCTTCATCATAGAATGTAACTATAACAGGTATTGGAAATTAATAAATATATGATCCACAACCTTAGAAATAAATTACTATTTAAATAACACATTTAGTAAATAGTTGAGGAAAAGGTTGGTAGTAGGGGACTCTGCGGCTAGGGTTTCCCTAGCCGCAGGTCGGGCCATAGTCGCCATTCTTTTCCCCCTCATGTTTCTGCATACCCATCCCGCCAGGCTCAATGGACAGTGGGAGCTTTCTCTAGTCGTGGACGTGCTCCCCTTGGAGCGGATCTGACTTTAGTCTGGTGTTTTTATGGTGGACGCGCTCTCTCAGGAGCGGATATGGTCTGTGTTTATTCATATTTGTGGCTTTGCTTTGAGGATGTTTCCTTATGCTCTAGATCAGTCTCTCTACGGTCTTTTCTTTCATTTTTGGGGAGCCAGTTTTTTGGTTGTCGCTGCCTTTTTCTCGCAGAGTTCAGCATGGACCCGTTCTGGTGGTCGCGTCCCTGGTGCAGATCCATTTTGGTTGAGGTTTGCAGTCAATCATGTGGGTGTGTTTGTGGGGGCGTCATCTGGTGCTTTTACTTTCTGAAATTTTAATCTCAAATCCGTGCTTATGGTGCATGTTCTGTCGTCTACGGGTTGTTGGTCATTTTTTTCTTCAGCCTTTAGTGTGTGCGAGATTTTTTGGAAGTTTTATTTGGGGTTGGAAATCGCCAATCCATCCTAGCTAGTATGTTCAGGGCTTGATGCAATGTCAGGTTTTTCTCAGTGGTCTTGGTGGTTGGAGATCCCTGCATCCCCCTCGAGTTTGGGTTTTGGAGTGGAGGCTAGGGTTTTATGTTTTGGGGTTTGAATCAAAGCTTTGAGGTCCTTCTTTTTCGCGCATGCAGTGTTGATTTTGTAGGAGCCAGGTCAACACTTTGAGGTCCGTTAAGGGCATGTAGTTTCTGGTTTCTTCTTATGTGGTTGTAGGCTCTCCTGATGTCCCTCTGGACCTATTATTAGAGGGGGTTTATTTGTCGCTCTGGCTTGGTCCATCCAGGTTCTCTTTTTTCTTTGCTTCTGTCGTTTTAATGGCTAAGATTGGTGGCTATTCTCTTTGTAGACTTCATTTTTATTAGGGTTGCTCTTCGAGGGCCATTTTCGTTGCACTTTTCGTCCTCTTGAGGTTGAAATCATTTTTAGACTTAATGCATGCTCTATGTATGCATTATTCATAATGTAATTTTATTTATCTTAATAAAAGTTACGCTTTTTTATTTTGTATTGAGTAAACTAACACATAAGTATAAACCCCTGATGGAATATAATGAGTGCAAAGAGAAATTGCAATCATTTATACACCATTAATTCATGACCCCGTTAAGGCTAGATACTCCCCTGCATTGTTTCAAGAAAAATAGAAAAACAAATTCATGTTATCTCACTAGAAAATAATACAACCAAAAATATATCTAAACTAGCACATTCCCTCGTGTTATTTCATTATGTCAAGTAAGTAATGTTTCTTGTAGTAAATATGCTTGCACCATATTTCAAATTTTCTAGTTTAGGCTCTATGTTAATTTGAATTTCATAATATTAATATTTAATGATACAATACATCTAGTTAGAAGAAGGTATATTTACCAAGATGTCCTGGAAGATGTGAAAGAATATATGATAGGCCAGCATCAGGGTGAAATCCAAAGCCAACCTCAGGGGCAGCTAAGATCTGTTACAACTTTCATCCACCAATAGATTGTTAATCTTGAAGTCACACCTTGTTATTTCATGAATCATATGAGTGAATTCTCAATAAACTTTTATTGGAAGGTAGCAAAGGTGTGGTTTCATTTTTTGTTCATTTTAAAATCATTTTTGAAAACTCTCATTTTCCTTGTATATTATAAGACGATGAAACTTAAACCATATAAAACAAGATGTTAAAGGTGGCAGTTCTAAAAATATGTAAATTTGTTTCACCTATTAGGTGAAGAATCCGATAAACCAAACTCATAAGAATGGATTAATGTCCACTAGAGATGCCATTGAAATTCTAGCACCATCTCAATCTAACTTTGTTGTGGCAGTCTACTTGCATTATAAATTGGAAAGATATCTATGATCTGTCTACATAAGAAGAGGAAAGTTTTCATCGAGGGTTTAAATAACTTACAGTCTTCTCTGTGACTACTCGAAATGTGCATGTTATTACTAGACTTGCACCCGATCCCATTGCAATACCATTAACAAATTATTCCTGAATCAAACATATAAAATTTTGCATGCAATTAATTAAATAGAAACATAACAATTATAAGAAGAAATCTTCCATTTATTTTTCTCAAACTAGTTGGGGAAAGATAAGATGCAATCAATGTCATATTAACAATGTTTTATGTGAGCATCACAAAAACAATAAAAAAAAAATTATCATTGTTTTACATGGTAAGTAAAGCATATACATACTCTACTTCGAAATAAATAAACCTCAATTACATTGAAAAAATACACGTAAAATCTAAGAGGGATTATTCTTCTAAACAAATTATCATTGGCCTTGAATGCCAACTTGCATTGATAATGATATAATTTTTTGCAAATGTGAAAAATGAGATATAAAGCAAAGCTAACAATTCTTACCACAGTTTTTTGGTATGTATGGATATGATATTGATGCCAATAGACTTTGTATAGAGTCTCAATAACTGCAAAAATAGTTGACTAATCATAACGCATTGTATGTGCACACACTCACAAAAACACATAAAAAGTCATGTTTGTACACACTTGAATATTTTAAAAGAATATTAGCATTTAATATTGATATTTCACATGTATTTGACACTTCATATTTTGTAGGAAAGAAAAATTAATGCCGAAATATTAGTCACGATGAGCACAATAAGAAACTAATGAGCATCTATTGTCACTTAAACTTGCAATCTAACAATGAATTATTTTGAAACAATAAAGTGAAGTTGTCAATGTTTGAAAAGACTCTTTTGAAGCAATAAAGTAAAGTTGTCAATGTTTGAAAAGATTGGATTACAACCTTATTTTCCATAATTCAGTAGCCTCAAGTCTCCTCCAACAGAAAATGCTCCCCCAATTCCCTAAAACAAATACAGACGTGTCAATAAAAGTTTGAAAGTGGCACAATATTTGAATTTTTGGTAATAAAAAGAGTGGAAAGTTTTACCTTGACAATTATCATCTCTGCGTCATTTTCTTTCTCGTATTTTTCATAGAGCTTAGCTAATTGGATTGCTTGGACATCATATTAGAGGAACTATTAAAGAGATTTGGGAAATATGTTCCTAGCCTAATTCCTTAACCATCAATTAGAGAGGAAAATTGATCATTGATTGTCTTACCATTTCCCTATTAGCGATATTCAATTTATGTGGGTTATTTAGCGTGATGACATGTACATGACCTTTTGCTTCAGCTAGGACAACCTGCTTGAATACCACACCTTTATTCAGTACAATTATCACTCAAAATGTCATCAACAAAACTAGAACCACTATTAATGCACAATTAAGTTATTTTAGTCATGGAAATATCATTTCCTAGAACTTGATAAAAAAAAAATTAGAGTTCACTATCAAAATGATTATGGAATTATGTACTAATTTAGTACCTCTTCTAATCCATATCTGAAGTTATTTGATTTTTCATGTTTAAAAAATAGTGAAACACAACCCTAACAATCGCCTAAGTATGTATCAAGATAACTAACGAAATATTTCTCAAGCAAATTACAAACCACACATCTTATTGTTGATGTTTCTCCAGTTAACAACATTGGGCAGACATTCTCCCAGATTGGTAATGCTAACTTGACCAAGGGAAATGACTCATTCACTCATGGAGCTTTGCTAGTGGTGAATGGCCCAGGCATAGTATGTTCTCCTAGCGAGAAGTAGATAAACTGGAGGTTCTCTCACATTTCCTGCTCCAAGATGGAGTGATCTATATTAATTAGATGTGCATGTGAGGAAATCATCATCAACATAAATATAATATATAAATAATATATTTATAATATAATGTATAAATATAAATATAAATAATTAATAATAAATTAATTAATGAAAAGACAATAATGGAAAAGACGTTTCCATTAATGAAAGGGAACTCCGCCCAAGCATATATATCGGAGCCCTCAATTGTAATATATCATCTCATATAGCCCCTAGGGGGCAGCTCAATTGGAAAGTGTTGTGATATGAAGTGTTATGTTTGATGAGGTTCCGATTTCAAATCCCCCTGATTTACCCGTGCATGTGGAAGGGGCATATGTATGGCACCTGGAGGTTATAGTGGTCGGAATCAAACACATGTCACGCAAGTATGAGATCGCCCAGTTGTCGATTTCGCCAGTCATATATATATATATATATATATATATATATATATATATATATATATATATATATATATATATATATATATATATATATATATATATATATATATATATATATATACTTACAATAACCTCTCAATGAGATTTTTCAATGTGTAATTATTCTATGATAACAGTAGCATTTAAATCATAAGGCAATAATTATCAGATCTAAAAATTAGAAAAAAAATTAACATGGTATAAGAGATGGTAAAGAGCCCATGGTTTTGACCCATGGTATTTGCCAAAACAACTTCATAAAATAGTTTGTTACCGATCTGTAAAATATTTTCTATTGAGTAGGTAAAAATTTATTTTACTGAACCATAAAAAGAACGTACGTATCATTTTTGTAATTCCTTGAAGGAAGAGTAAAGAGAAAATGTTTTCTTAAAAGTGAAGTGCATGTTAGGTCAAACACTACTCCATAATTGGAAATAAGTTAACTCAATTTCAATCTACAAGATGGCGTCTAGTCTTAGAGTAGAAGATAGGTTGGATGGTGCTACAAATTTCAGATCCCGGAAGACCAAGATACTCTTCATCCTAGATGAAAATGAGATTCAAAATTATGTAAAACAAAATGTCTCATAACGAGAAAGTGTTGAAGATAAATCCAGACACAAGAAGAATGAAGCAAAGGCTAAGAGTATCTTGATAGATTCTGTAAAAGATCATTTTATTTCACACATTGTTGAGTTGAAGACTGCCAAAGAAATGTTTGACGCCTTGGTGGGATTGTTCGAGAGAAAGAAAACTAGCAAGAAATGAGCTTTGAGAAATCAACTATGTTATATCATGATGATCAAATGAGATTCAGTTGCCACTTATTTCATGAAAGTCTCACAGTTGAGAGATCAACTTAAGACAATTGGAGACACCATTGATGATGCATAACTTGTTACAGTGACTCTTAATGGATTTCCTTATTCATGGGAACCATTTGTTCAAAGCATTTGTGGACGAGAGGAGTTTCCCAAGTTTGATCAGATATGGACTGATTGTGTCCAAGAGGAGGCTAGAATATTGTCCAAAAACAACTTGCAAAAACCCCAGGATGAAGGAACTCAAGCTCTTGTAGCTCATGCAAGAAAAGGAAAAAGAAAAAGGAATTTTGGAAAGAAAAATACAAGGGGAGGATCAACCCCAGTTAAAGAACAGAAGAAGGATCTTTCAAAAATCAAGTGCTTCAATTTTCATACATTTGCTCACTATGATTCTCAATGTCCTCAAAATAAAAGGAAGGGAAAGCAACATGCATCAACAACCGATATTGATGAGCATCCACCACAGAAGAAGACAAAGGAAACTAAACTTGATGATATTGCATATGAACTTTGGAAAGAGTACTTCTTTGTCTCCTCTCTTTCAGGAACTATTACAGATGGAAGTGATATTTGGTTAGTGGACAGTGGTGCTTCAAGGAACATGGAGGTTTCTGTAATTTTCTCTCAGATATGGTTGAGAGCGAGTCAACATTACGAGTAGAACTTGGTGATAACACCAAGTATGCATTGAGAGGAGTTGGGACAACTTCATTCCAACTAGAGTCCAAAGATACTCTTCATATAAGAGATGTGTTGTATGTACCAGGGCTGAAGAAGAACCTGCTTTCTACCTCATCATTGGAGGATAAAGGCTATAAAGTTGCATTTGTGAATGGAGAGGTTCTTGTATGGCCTAACGGCTCGAGTATAGACTTTGCAATATTGATTGGTGTTCGAGAGGGAGGTCTATACAGATTGTTGGGATGACCAGCCCAGGTGTTGGTACATGACAACATCAGTTTGTGTGAGCTATGGCATCAGATATTTGCACACTTACATTTATAGGGCTTTACTATCATTGAAGAGGATGGTCATAGGAATTTCTGAGCTTCAGGTAGAGCATGATGGCATTTGCAGAGTATGTGCACTTGGCATGAATTCCAAGGGATATTTTCTGAGCAGTGATAGTAGGTCCAAGGGGATCTTGGATATAGTACATTCAGAGGTATGTGGACCTATGACAGTTGCATATTGGGTGGATTCATGTACTATGTGATATTCATTGATGATTCCTTCCGAAAGACGTGGATCTTCTTCATGAAGACCAAGGATGAGGTATTCAGCAGATTCCAGGAGTTTAGGGCTCAAGTAGAGAACCTAACAAGGAATAAGATTAAGGTGTTGAGTTTAGATAATGGAGGAGAGTACACTTCCAAGGACTTCTGTGATTTCTGCAAGGAGGCAGGGATCAAGAGAAAGTTGATTGTTCCTTACAACCCACAATAGATTTGGGTTGCAGAGAGGAAGAACATGTCCATTGTAGAGGTTTCCAAAGCCATGATTCATGATCAAGATTCACCCATGCTCTTATGGGGAGAGGGCATCTAGTACAGCAGTGTACGTCCAGAATAGGAGTTCTCACTAGATCTTGGGGGACAAGACTCATGAGGAGGCTTTCATAAGTGTGAAACTAGAGGTCGGTCATTTGAGGATCTTTGGTTGTCCAGTTTACATTCACATGCCCAAGGAGAAAAGGATTAAGTTGGATCCTTCTCGAAAGAAGGGAACATTCGTTGGATACAGCAAGACATCAAAGGCTTACAAAATTTACATTCTAGGATAACGGTGAATAAGGGTCAGTCAGGATGTCACCTTTAATGAAGACACATCCTTCAGGAGGTCCAGAGAGTTCCACATGGAGATCGATAGTGAGGAGCAGGAGGCTATGAAAGATGTTGGTTCAGATCCCTATGTTTTAGTTGATCATCCTTCAAACTATCAGGAGAAGCCAACAGAGCCAGCTAAACCAGTGGACCCGCCTAGAGTCATCGTTCCAAAGACCGGGAAGAGGCAAGTCTGGCTTCTTGATATAGTGCAAGATATAGAAAGGCATGCATCTCCTCATGGTACTTTCAGGAAAAGTAGACGACCTTAGAAATTTTTGAGTTATATGGCATTGATGAGTCACATCATTGATTTTGAACCTTCCAATTATGAGGAGGCAGCATGCCAGCAAGTTTGGAGAGATGCCATGATGGAGGAATATCAATCCATCATGAAGAATGATGTGTGGGAGATTGTGTCGAGACCTTAGGGGAAGTCAGTGGTGATGTCCAAGTGGATCTACAATATCAAGCATGCAGTAGACAACAGCATCGAAAAGTACAAAGTGAGGTTCGTGCCAAGAGGGTTCTCGTAGAAATAGGGAGTAGACTATGAGGAGACATTTGCTTCAATTGCCAAGTACACTTCCATTAGGACCATTATTTCCATTGCAGCAGTCATGGATTGGAGATTACACCAGATGGATGTAAAGATTGCGTTTCTCAATGGTGTGATTCAGGAGGAACCGTACATAAAACAACCTCGGGCCTTTGAGGTACATGGGAGGGAGTCTCATGTTTGCATGCTAAAGAAGGCATTGTATGGACTCAAGAAGGAACATAGGGCATGGTACTCCAATGTTGATGGATGCTTTATGAGCTTGGGCTTCACCAAGAGTGAAGTTGATCCCAACCTTTACTACAAGATTTTTTATGGTGATCCTTTGATCTTGGTGTTATATGTTGATGACTTGTTCCTTACGGGAGTAGACTGACTCATCGATCAGTGCAAGAGGTATTTGGTCTATGAGTTCGAGATCAAGGATCTTGGCTTGATGCATTATTTTTTTGGATTGAAGGTGTGGAAAAAACCAAGTGAGATCTTCCTCGGACAAGGGAAGTTCACAATTGATATCTTGAGCAGATTTAGTATGATGGACTACAAGTCCATGGCTACACCTATGATGACAAATTTGAAGAAGTTGAGTGATTCTGCTTCATATTCAAATATGGTGGATCCCACTATGTACAGGCAGTTGATTGGATCTTTGATGTACTTGGTTAACACCAGGCAAGATATTTGCTTTGTAGTGAACACCATGAGCCAGTTCATGGTTGAACCGAGGCACTTCCATTAGGTTGGAGCAAAGCATGTGTTGAGGTATGTGTGTGGTACAGTTGGATATGGTATGAGATATGACTCAGGTGGTGAAGTGAGGTTGTAGGGATATATTGATTCTGACTGAGCAGGGAGTGTCATGGATAGAAAGAGCACCTCGAGGTGCTACTTCAGCTTAGGATCAGCTATGATATCCTGATTTAGAAGGAAGCATACTTATGTAGAACTCAGTACAGCAGAATCAGAGTATATTGCAGCGACTGTAGCAAGTTGTGAAGTAGTATGGATTCGAAAACTTCTTGCAGGACTATTTGATCAAGAGCTAAAGATGACCTTAATACATTGTGATAATCAAAGTTGTGTCAAGATTTTAGAAAATCCAATATTTAATGACAAGTCGAAGCACATTGAGATCAAATATCACTTCATCTAAGACATGGTATAGAAGGGAGCAGTAAAGCTCTAGTACATATCCATAGATGTGCAAATTGTAGACACTCTCACCAAGCCTCTGTCTAAGACAAAGTTTGTATACTTCAGAGACAAGCTTTGTGTGATGTAGAATGTCTCCCTCGTTGAGAGGGAGTGTTTAAGTTTCTCCAGTTAGCAGCATCGGCAGACATTCTTTTAGATTGGCCATGCTCACTTGACCAAGGGAAATTACTCATTCACTCACGGAGTTTCGCTAGTGGTGAATGGCCCAGACATAGTATTTTCTCTTGACGAGGAGTAGATAGACTCGAAGTGCTCTCACATTTCCTACTCCAGGATGGAGTGATCTATATTAATTAGACGTGCATGTGAGGAAATGATCATCAACATAAATATAATATATAAATAATCAATCATTAATAATTAATAATTAATTAATTAATGAAAAGAAAATAATGGAAAAGAAATGTCCATTAATGAAAGGGCACTCCACCCAATTTTATATATCGGGGCCTTCAATTGTAATATATCATCTCATAAATAATATTTACTTACAATAACCTCTCATCAAGTTCGCTAAGTTTTGTTGAGATTTTCAAAGTGTAATTATTCTATGATAATAGTAGCATTTAAATCATAAGGCAATAATTATCAGATCTTAAAATTAGAAAGAAAAAAAAATTAACACTTATTTCATGCCCATATTACAAAAAGTGGAGCTGGAAGTGGTGCTTTTGTGCAACCTATACCATGAGCAAAGTTCCACCAAGGAGCCCTTGTCAACATATTATCTCAACCTAAATACTATAGTGGCCTTTGACACCAACATAACACAGATTGAGTTGTTCATGAATATTGGGAATGGAAAAGGAGGTAGCTTCCACCCCAAGCCCTAAAAGTCTCCCAATTTTACAAGTTTCCAACCATCCCTTTGGAAATCTCTGAACTAGAGCAACTTGAAGATCCCAAGCAAGGCAACAATAGATGGGAGTCCCTAGTGGTTGATCTTGAGCCTGTGGTGGATAGATGGAGGCGAGCCCCTGATTAAAAATACCCCCTCTTTATGTGGGCATGATTATAACAACTACTTGATATGACATATCGTGTTTGTTGACTGGAATGTTTACTGTGTTTACTTGTATTTATTTTTCTTGGGAGTTAAGACACTTAAAGACTCTTTGTTTTTTTTTTCCTTTGTGGTAAAGTTCTATTGACTAGGTTGTTTTTCCTATAAACCTTAGCTTGTAGTGGTTGTTATCACGACTGCTTTTTGTATAAAATGCATGGCCCATTTTTTTGTATTAATAGAAAGAAGAAGCATTTTATCAACAACAAAAAACAAAGGATGAGTGTATATCTGGTTGATAATGTTAGTGAATTTGTAATAGTTGGGAGATGTCAAGGCATGCATAGCTTTTCCAAAACAAAGAATACAAAGTTGGTATTGGAATTTAAAGTAAACAAAATTTTCTAGATCAAGCTTTCGCAAAAATTATCTTGAAGACATGGTCAGTGATCCTAAAGACAAAAACAAATGAATCAAATGTTAAGGGCTTTAGCAATTGGTTGGAGCTTTTGTTTGAAGGGGATGTTGGAGGAGCATCAATTTGTAGTTGTCATTAATAAACTAATTCAAAAGCAAATAAATAATTGCATGGGAGATTATCCTACTGTTGTTAACACAGAAAATATATATAAAATTGTGTTTAACTCTGTCATATTTTATGCTTACAACTATAACAGTTAATTAAAAAAATGAAATCCAGCATAGAACCTAAAATAGAACATAGAACATGGTCCTCCATCATAGAACCTAAAATAGAACATAGAACATGGTCCTCCATCATAGACCCTGAAATAGAGCCAATTGCCTAGCAGAGTGTGTTCAGGTTGTTCCATATCCAATCTTCTCCATCAAGTTGTTCCATGTCCAATCTTCGCCATTAAGTTGTCCAATTTTTGCGAAGTTTGTGTTGCCCATGTTTTATAGTCTTGCGTTGGTTACTTTTCATAGGCTTCGAGACATGTCAAAAGCAACCAAGGTAGGACTAGAAAAACATGGACATCAAAAATCTTGTCGGAAATGCGTTGTGGGTCATGGAGGTGATCGTCCTTCAGACCTGTATTTGTCAAATATAATAATAGGTTAAATGACTGAATAATAAATAAACATCAATGAGTTTGTATTTGACAAAGAGAATTAAACATTATATGATTGAATAATAATTAAAGATGTACGATGCTCTAGAAATACTAAATGGAAATACCTCATGAAGGAGCTCCTCTTGGTTTAGAGAATAATGTATTCTCTACTAAACAGGATCAACCACAAGAAGGTGGAAGCTTGTTTGGTCCCTCCCCCCCTCTCACATCACTCTCAATTCCCCATACCCAATCATGCATAATAAGTATAAAAACAAGAACTAAATGTAAATAAAATCAAGAATTTATATGCATACAGAACATATAAGGTCCATGCACAACTAGCAAAACAAAAAAAATTACAATCAATCATTTATATTAAGAAAATTTGTCCTGAAAATATATACGATCACTTCTTTTTTTGTTTCTTTTTTTTCATAAAAGTCATAAGTGTATCATCATCAGGATCGTCTCGATCCCGACCTTCAACTATTGGGTCTTGTTCTGTTGCTGGAAGGTGATGGGTCATCTCAAGAATTCTACTACTTCTAGTAGCAGGACATGGACGTTGATGCACTACAAGTGCATCCACTACAATAACAAAAACCATTAAAAGGACATAGTTAATTATTATTCATAGCAATGTTTCATTAGTACGAATATTATTACTATGTTTTTTACCTGGAGGAGTAGTGGACACTATTGATTGAATTGTTGTTGGTTCCTCTCCTCTCCGAGCACCCTCATCTACATGCTCTGTCATTGAAATAAGAAAATTTATAAGTACAACTAACAAAATCAAATTGAAATCATGGCATCATTCAATTGTCCTCAAACACAATAATTATCAATGCATAAGCATGCAAACCTTCAACAGATACCATTTGAACAAATGATGTTTGATTGCACCATAGCATCTTGATTCTTTATCCAATAGTATAATGTCTTCAATTGGATGTTGTAATGATGGATTTTTTTTCAACATATCTTCAATGATGTTTTATAGAGAATGGTTTTGACCAACAGAATAAAC
The DNA here is from genome assembly GCA_009831015.1 of Picea engelmannii. Classification (NCBI taxonomy): domain Eukaryota; kingdom Viridiplantae; phylum Streptophyta; class Pinopsida; order Pinales; family Pinaceae; genus Picea; species Picea engelmannii. The sequence continues at coordinate 344,071 of ML778603.1, read as the reverse complement.
ATCAAATTGAAATTTAGGGAAGATGAAAAATGTCTACTTTTATTTTCGATTATATGTACATAGTATATTCATCTTTTTTACTCCTTAAGTTCCCAAATTGCCTTTGTACATTTTTTCCACCAACATATATTTTGACATTCAATGGGTATCAAGTACCCAAAAGCATCTAAAACATAGTTTGCTATCATGTAGAGTAGTAGGTTGTATGTAGCTCCAGCCCATGTAGTCTTGGTACAAGTCCAATCATTCTAACAATTTGGGAACTCAAAGGAAATATTAGAACTGATATGGGAAGATATTGAAGGAGAACCATCAGATATAGGGCATTCTTTGTGTGATCAACACTTGAGTTCCATAGAATTGGTGTGACAATCCAAATGACAATAATAGCTATGAGATCTTTTGTTAGCGTAAGGGATATTCTCCCAATCTAGCATCCAACAACTATCTTACCATCCTTGGTGAAAACATAACGTGATGTATGTTAAGGTTTCTTGATGTGCCAACACCTAAACTGATTTCCAACAAAATTCAAATATTCTACCCTCAATGCAAAAGCGTACACTTCCACTAAATTTTCAACTAAGCTTATAGAGGATGGAAAGTTTAAAGTAGATTTTGGATGAAAATTCCAAGTGAGCATTTCTTCACCACAAAACTCACCAAGACCCAGTGAAGTTGAATTTAAAAAACCACTTCTACCAAATTGGTGGTTGTACAATCTAAATACCCACAAATCATAAAGAGAATTTATGCCATTGGATATCCTTCCTAAACATTGTATGTTCCTTTAGTGCTAAGTTTAGACTACAAGCAGTCACATATATAATCAAGAAGCAAGTCATCCATTTGTTAGAAGAAGGGACCCATCGTATGAGGTTCAAACATAAGTGGAATTGTATTCATGATGGAGGTCTATAAATAATCTTTACAAAACTTCATCTTCATGAACTCTATGTGTGGTAATCCATTTGTACTGAACATAAACATGAACATTTTCACATAGGCATATGAGAGTTGGTGGTAGCAATGGAATGTGGAGGGCTTGTATGCAAAGGATTTGAGGGATGAAAATATCTAGGGGTATGCAGAGGGGAAAGCACCTCTACATTCCACATGGAATTTCCATGTGAAATGTGGGAGGGAGGAATACAGAGGCAAATGATGTGTAGGTGGGGAATGTGGACCTCACACCTACAATGGAAAAATGGGATGTGTGGGTGGAAGAGAGATAAATAATGATCAATCAAATTTAATGTGTCTATCCTTATATGGAAATCTTGGACATCATCTTTCTTCATATCATACATATCTTCCCACTATGACTATGTAAAAACAAATTGTGTTTGTTGAAAACCCATTATAGCATGTTCATCACAACCATATTGAATAATATCACCGTCTGTATTCAAAGTATCCTCATGACTAACATCCACAATATCCTTTGGAAAAGAAAGATCACATACAACTTCTGCCTTTGAAAAAGTTTCTAAACATGTATCGATGAAAGCGTCATCAAGATCATCAAATCAAGTTATGGATATAGCAAGCATAGTCCAAAACCAATCATTACTTCTCCCTCTAGTGTCCATGAGAAAAAATGAACTTTCACCTTGTCTTCTTGAATGAGTTAAATATCACACGCAATCATAATCATTTCCACTCGTCAATTAGGGTACTTTGTTGCAATCATAATCATTTCCCTAGTACCCAATCTATCTACTGGAAAATAGTTGAAAGCAACACATTAAGATTCATGCATAGACACTAGAAAAACAACAAATCATAAAGAAATGTTTTGTGCATAAAAAAACATATAGCAATCATTCCTTTAAAATATAACATGCATTCATTAATCATAGACACAAAATACTTCATCTCAATAAATGTAATCATCAAAAATATGTTTTCACAATATGTTACATGATGTTTCTAATTATATAACTAATACAATCATTTCTTTTTCAGTTTTTTTTTTATTTTTGAAATGAATTCAGAAAGGATGTCGTTAGTTCCTTCCTCCCCTTCAATTGTTCTGGTCTCTACATGTCATGTTGACGACTTGGTCATGTACTCACGACATCAAGGTTGTTGGAAGGGGGGGGGATCATCAGTTACAATAAGAAAGAAATGTTAAATTGATTTTTTTGTTATTATTATTACAAGTATTTCATTAATAAAAAGAGAATTATAGTGTTCTTTACCTACTTGAGTAGCGGAGGCAAGCGAAGTAGTTTCAAATGCGGCCATATGCTCCTCTTCTTGTCTAGCCTCATCCTCTACATGATCTAGAGTTGGAACAACAATGGTTATAATTAATACACCATTTGCAATTAAATATTTTTAATTGTAATCCATACTACATTTTTTATAGCACATGAAATACCTCCAGTACCAAGATGCACACCACCTTCATTGGGTGGCACTCCACCGTCACGAGGTTGTGTTCTGCTAGTGGGGACACGTGTTTCTTCATTGGTTTCCTACTTAAAACAAACAAACACATTACATTATAGCCGGAAATAATAATCAATAGATTGTACAAGTAATAAGTTATAAACAATATTCGTGATTTTATTTACACGTGTGTCGATTTCAGTGACGGAAAGTTGTGTTTTCTACGTTCAACCATGGCTTGAAAGTAGTGCTTGAAAGAAAGCTTGAGGTCTTCCTCTATTGGAGCTTGTTTGAACTCCAAGCCCTGCAATTTTGCATAAGAACATGATTTTTGCTTCTTTTGTGCAATTAAATTAAAATTGTTAACAATATATTATTTAGATGCAATTGATTTTTTATACATACAATTTGTACAGCCAGTTTTGAGTAACCACCCAGGCCAAGTTTGTGTTTCCCATTCTTTTCTATTCTGGCCTTGGTGGCTTTGGATGTGTCTGGGAGCCTGTATTGAAAATTTTCAAATACTTAATTAGATGTCGCAATGACAATAAAGCATCATAATTACATTACTAGAAGTGTCGCATACCTTTCGGAGTCGGGTGGTGTCTTTCCTTATTTTTGGATCATCTTCTCCTTTGCATCTTCCTGTAGGTCCTTCCACTCCCTCTTAGGAATATGTTGATGGGTCTTAAATCCCTTTAATTCAACAGCAGGAACCAAACCCACCACCAAGGCCCAATTAGACTCTGCAGTGTTTAATAGTGGAATGGTTCTCCAGATCTTGCGATCCGGCCAATTAATCGATGGGCTTTACGTTTTCTTGCGAAAGTGTCTCCTTCAGTTTGGACTTTCTCTTTTTGTATTTTCTCTTAGGTGGGACTGATATAAGATTGTAAACCGGTATAAACCAACTTGGCAACAAACAGGAAAAGGTTCTAAAATACTGGAGAAGAGGTTGAGCTTGGGATAACCCGCTACTCAAGCATGCAGACGACAATTCTATACCACAGGCCTAGTACTAATACGTTAACCGTGTGAGCATCCAATTACTGTCTAAGATACTAATTATCACAAAGAAAACACATATGCGATAAGATAATGGCAAGCAAAATAATTCACCTACACTAATCATCCATCACATGATAACACAACGATTCATCTTCATCATTAAAGAAAAGAACTGTAAAACATTGTTTCAGATAACTTAACAATAGATTCAATAGCTCTTACTCATTACAACATCCATTCATGAGATGACATAGGAAATAGTTCTTCTCCACATCCAATCACACATGCATTTGATGAAAATATAACTTGTCTCTGTTTCAGAAGGACTTCTCTATTAAAGGTAGCTCGGAAATAGTTCTTAACAAAACCAAAAAAGAGATTTTCGTGCAGCAACCATTGACCCTTAACTAATTGGTCGATGTTCTTATATATAACATAAAATTCAACTGAAAATAATGGCTAAGTGTAGATAAGTAAACCAAATTCGCCACGTGGCGTTCTCTTCTAACAGTTTTTCTAACAATCAACTCAAGATAGCACTTGAAAGGGTGACTTTTCTCATACTCTGACCAACTAATAAACAGTTGCTCACAAGTTTGGGTGTATGGAAATATGTGTTGTTCCATCGGGGCAGCGTAAACTTCTTTGATCTCCATCGCATGCGTCTAATACTTGATCAGACTAACACTTAACTGTTGAAGCACATCCCGAGCTCTGATCGGATGTTCCAAAAATTGTTGCACCTGTCCTGGCGCTGTGTCGGTCACCTTTACTAGTCTTTTGGCCCATGAAGAATCTTGCTTGATGTGTGATTCGACTATGTTGCACAAGTCGACGAAGTCGTCGGGTGTGCTGAAATTGGGCAATCCGATATCTTTCATCACCTTGTTGATCTTCGGACCCAATTTATCTTGGATTCCTCGACGAAGTTACAGAGTTTTGCTCGATAGTCAGAGGGATATTTCCTGTAATCAGAATTAAAATCATTTAGAAATTGCTTACAGAACAATACTCGGCAAAATATATGTGAAAACGTAAGCGTGAAGAATCCACACTAGTGCATACCTATAAAGCTCGCTAAGCCTGGTTGTTTGATACTTACGTGATCTCTGCAACCTTTCAAATTACCTGCACCATCTCTGTTAGCACCATCAATTTTCTTCAGTTAGGATGGGTTACATCCACACGCCACAGCATGAAAGATCAAGTACGGAAAACATGACAGTCAAAGTCACGCCCGTGGTCGGTTGGCCCTTGGGGTCGGGAAAGGATGTCAGAGTCGAACATGTGCTGAAAGTATGAGTAAGTTCATAAAGAGTAGGATATTGTCATAAGGGAAGTCGTTAAATGCCTTAGTTCAAGGCAAGTTGCTTAAACAGAAATCGCATCAGCAAGTGCATCATCCATCATCAACTCATTATGGAGACTGGGGAATTAAAAAGAAATCGAGGTGATCGTACCGCACATCCTCTACAACTCCTATCGATTGCATCTCACACGCCCCGGATCATACTCGTCGCGTGGATGTGACACAGAAATTCTTTAAAACATCTCATCACAAGGAATTCAGTGTTCACTGGTACGTTTCGACTCACTGCCCTCTCCGTTATAAATTCTAGATGTTTTGTCTGTGTTCTACTTACCAGCCGAGCTTATGCACTATTGGTGACTCGTCTCATGAGTCCAGCTCGATCAAATTCTTTGCTTTGGGCCTTTGTCAAGTCACCCACGCATAAAGCAGATACATTGTTGCACCATGGGAACTCCTCAAAATGAAAGATGGGGCATGTTAGGTAGTCGAAACGTCAGGCCTAAGCCCGAAAATGCATGGGACTCGTTCTTATTTGCAGCGGGTGTTCCTGAGGCTTCAAAGGGATATTCCTACCTTCGCGCGAAAACTATGGTATCGCCCTGTGCGGAGGTCGAAGTGGAAGAAGTTATGCTAGAAGGACTCAGGTTGGAAGGCACGCTTCCTGAATAGCAGATACCGTGGAGGAGACGACGGCCCGGGAAGAATAAGGAAGTCGGGGAAAACCAAATCCTGATTGAGTCGTGCGCACGATCATCCACCGAGGAGTTCCTAATGTGCGCTATCTGGCTCAAGCTGGTCAAAACCACATGTCGAGAAAGCGGGATCAGAACGAGGAGGAAAAAAGCCTCGGGTTCTAACATTTGAGAACCTAGTCAGCAGTTGGAGTAAGCACAACTCGCCATGGCTGAACTCTACTAGGAAAATAGAGAACTACGATGGCAGTTGGCGGCAAAGACCCTTGAGGTGTCAGCAGCACAAGGTCGTGAAGGGAATGCAACCTGGCTCAAGAGGAAACTTCTAGAGGTTCAAGATATGATCGTGCAGTTGCGTGAAGCGCAAAGAGTATTGGAAGAACAAAAAATGAAAACACCTCAGGGAGCGCGAAACAGCCGGGAAGAAAGTTCGCGCGCAAAAGAGGCATGATCGACGAACTCTGTTTTGTATTCTCAGACGTGATGCAAACTTTTGGTAATTTTCCCTTTTTTGTGGAGATTATCATGTTCTTAATGTAACCAGGTTGGCTAACCAAAAGGTGTAGACAATGTCTACTGTATGTAACCTAAGTTTGACGACAATCTAATATATAAAGTCTGGAAACTTTGACGAAAGGATTCTGGTTATAGCAGTTGAATGCATCGTTTCTTCTCTTTGCATGTGTATCTACTGGGTTCTTTTTCCAATTAGCCCTAATTTTATACTTAGTGTTGCTCTGAGTTGCTTTGCATTCTTTGTTGATATCCTTTTGTAAAAAACCTCTGACACCAATCGATTTCATTATACGACGTTGACGTGGCATCACTAACTCAGGATACATGGTACTGAAGACTGGGAACTTAGCTCGTGGGTAATGATCGAAATTAGGACTTTGTTTAAGTCAAGTGCTCTAAGCTTGACTTAGGACTGTCGATATCGAAAAAGGTATCACGAATCAACTTTCATAAATAAACCTATCGTGTAGTTTCCTTGTGGATTATCGTTCTCGAAAAACCCCCGATACCGAAAACGTTTCGGAAGTCGGTGATCAACGATATCGTTTCTTTCTTCGTTAGCACTTACTCCTTTAGCCTTTTGTCGATGCCGAAGGGGTCCATCATCGACAATATCCTTGATGATGCTTGCCGTGAAAGAAAACTCTCGTCTGTCGACGCCAATGAAGATTGGCACTCAGCTACTTCGGTTCTCTCGAGTGATTTTCTTTCACGCTTAATCCTTTCCGATTATGAAATTGGACGCATCGGGAGAAACGTTTTAGTTGTTGATTCTTATTCAGAAGTTAGATCTTTTAAGTCATGGATTTTCATAGTTTTAAGAAAACCTTTAAAGACTTAATGAGATTCGAAATGGTAAGCACACGCAACATTTTTCACAATGAAGATGAATCAGGCAATGCAAAAAGATCAAGTGGTACCCAAAAAGTAAAATTTGACATGGACTTTTTAGGGTGTGCTGAGTGATCAACAAATGGCAACTTACTGGGACAAAGCAGAATCTATGTTCTTCCTTCAAGCTCGGCTGATACGAAAGTTGGTGGAGAACTTAACTAGTTTTAAATCAAAGACTCTTTTACCCTTGCATTTGAAATTTTTCGGTTGATGCTTATGGGTCTACCTGTGGGTTTTTCCACCTTTATTCCTCCTTTGTTTCTTGGAAACTTGACTCATGCCCCTTTTTGACAAAATCTAGTAAAGTATTCACTGGCATGAAGCCTTTAGTTACCTTTAATCACTTGCTACGGTGTTGCTCCGCTGCCAACGAGTGTCCATAGCCCCGATGGAGTCATCCCGACATCACAGACCTTGCTTCACTGCTAGTGAGTGTCCATAGCCCCGACGGAGTTATCTACATACCCTCTCCCACTGTTTACCTGTTTGATAAAGTCAATTTTATTTCGGCAAAATGCCCTGAGCAAGTGAGAGAAGATGACATATGTTTACTTTGCAAAGTGAGATGGTTAAGGTGAATCCTTTGCTAGCTTTGTCTTCAGGGTTCATGTAGTCCCTTTTAGCTTACCAACTTTCCCTTAAGGTTTCACCAAACCACGGGGAAGACACTTCTGCATTTCTCCAAAATTGTTCATTTGCGCTGGTTAGATAGAGGACTCTTCAAAGCAACCGCAGGTTCCTCGACGCTTCTTGTGTTGACTGTGAGAGATGAATTAGGAGCAGAGTTCGTTATGTCACGTGATTTGGGGTCAACCATTGTCTTTCTAAACACAACCTTCAAAAGCGCAGAAGTACAAAAATAAAAAATAAAGTAAAATCAATTAGCAATTGACCTAGTTGAAACAAAACTCATGAAATACACACACAAAACATAAAATGAAACCCAATTTTTATTTTTTTTATTTTTTATTTTTTAATGGAAATATTGTTTTAGGGCTTGGCCATTTATTGGGAGGGTGTCAGGTTCCCCTCTCAGATTCTGTAACTGATAAGTGCATGCCCCAATCTTCTCAGCCACCTGGAAAGGTCCAAGCCATATATTCTGAAACTTAGAATGTTTACCTTTTGGATCGTTTGCTCTATCCCATTTTAGGACCAAGTCTCCTACTTCAAAATTCTTCTCCTTAGTCTTATGCTTGTCAAACAATATTTTAACAATCTACTGGTGGGCTTTGAATTTTGACTTAGCTTTTTCCCTTTCTTCTTCGAGCATGAGCAGGGTGTCAATTCTTTGTTGTATGACTGATGAAGGTCGTCCTCCTAAATCTTGGGCCAGTTGAAGAGATGGAAGTTAAAGCTCATTCAGGAGAATGGATTATTGTCTGTACACTAGAAAGTATGGGAAATTTCCTATAGCTTCCTTGGGTGTGACTCTATCTACCCATAAATCATTGTGGAGTAAATCATGCCAATTCCTTTGGTTATCTGCAATCATTTTCTTCAATATCCTTACCAGGTTTTTATTAGTTGGTTATGCCACTCCATTTCCCTGTGGGTAATAATTTGCAGAGTATCTAATTTTGATTCCTTTGTCTAGAGAAAACTCTGTCAACGGGGTGGAAGCGAAGTAAGCTATATTATCAAAAACTAGGACAGAAGGGACACCAAACCTCGTGATCAATTGTTGTTCTATGAATCGGATTAACACCTTCTCGTTTACATGGGTCAAAGGGATGGACTCTACCCATTTCGTGAAATAATTGGTGGCAATAAGTATATACTTATGTTTTTTTGGAGAGCTTGGTGTAATTTCACCTATGATATCTAAACCCCATTGCTCAAAGGGCCTAGAAACGGTCACCGGTTGGAGTGGGACTGCTGCTCTTTTCTCTCTCCCAGCGCTTATTTGACAAGTTTTACAGTTCTTGGCGTAGGTATGAGCGTCCTTGAACAAAGTGGGCCAATAATAGCCAGCTCTCAATATATTATGAGCAGTGGTATTTCCTGCAAAATTTCCACTGGTAGGGCCATCATGGAGCTCCTTAAGAACTTTATCTACATCTTCACATTCGAGACATCTTAAAAATACCCCATCATAATTAATTCGAAAGAGTACCAAATTTATGAGGCGATATTGCATAGATCTCAACCTAAGAGCTCTACTTTCCCTGGGGTTGAGGTTTTTTGGGCAAGTCCCATGGTGCAGGAGATAAGTCAAATTCTCATACCAAGACTTTGGCCCTGGGGAAATGTATGAAGCTTCACCACACCATAATGTCATTTCATTCTCCCATCTGGAATCTTCATTTACTTGGTCCTGGGCTTCAGCTGCAAGTTTTCACAACCCTTGCCCTTTAACTAGTTTGGCAGGTTTTATATCTAGATCAAATTCTTGGACCACTGCCATCCAGTTCCCCCTTATTTCCCCCATATCTTGTTGAGTGGACAAGGATCGGACCGCAAGGTGAGGCACAATTACTTTGGTGTGCTTCTTGAGGATGTAAGACCTGAAGTGTTTTACTGCCTTATATACCGCATAGGCATGTTTATCAATAGCAGGATAATTAAGTTCATCTCCTTGTAGAATAGTGCTCATGAACAACATCGGAGCCTTATTGTTGTCATCATCCTTCTGAGTCAATACTGCAGCTAACGACTGGTCGGAGGTGAAAGTATAGAGGAAGAAATATCTATTAAAATCGGGACTTTGTAACACGGGGGCTTGAGAAATAGCAGTTTTAATATTGTTGAAAGCATCCTTACGTTCATTGTCCCACTTAAATTCAGCATCTTTGTGGATCATCTTTTGTAGTGGTCTGACAGTGTCAGGTGTGAATTTTCTTACAAAATTGATTTTCCCAAAGAAGGATTGCATTATCTTTTGGTTGTGAGGTAACGGGATTTGAGTTATAGCTTTGTCTCACTCAAGGTCTATGTGAATTCCATCTTGGGATATAATATGACCTAATAGCTTTCCTTCCTCCACACCAAATATAGTTTTCTTATGGTTTAAAGATATACCATATTTTCTACATCTTACGAAAATCTGAGTTAAGTGTTGGATGTGTTCCTCTTTGTTCTTTGAATACACAGTTACGTCATCCAAATACACTACCACACACTTGTTGATTAGCCCTCAAAATGCTACGTCCATGGCCCTTTGGAAAGTTTCCCCTGCATTGATTAACCCAAAGGGCATACGTTTGTAAGTGAAAATTCCCCACTTGGTTCGGAAGGTAGTTTTCAAATGGTCTTCCTCTGAAACCAAAACTTAGTTGTAACCCAATAAACCGTCTAGTAGAGAGAAAAACTCAGAACCAGACACGATCTGCAAGAGCTGCTCCATCGATGGGACTGGGTAGTTGTCCTTTTCTGAAGCTCTGTTGAGGTTCCTAAAATCTACGCATAAGCGGGTTTCTCCCGACTTTTTCCTCACAGGAACCAAATTTTCTACCCATGCAAAATGTCTTACCTGGAAGATAATTTTGGCATCTAAAAGTTTCTTCAACTCCTGACACATGAGAGGTTCCAAGGATGGGTGGTATTTTCGAAGCTTCTGTTGGAAGGGTTTCACTTCAGGTTTAATGGGATAGTGTGTTGAATGATATGGGTATCATAAGTTTTCAAATATCGGTAAGACCATGCAAAGACATCTTGATATTGTCTGAACAGTTTGAGATAAGCCTTTATTTCCTCTTTAGATATAGTTTTGTCAAGATTCACATTCTTTGGGTTTTCCAGGGTTCCAAGATTTATAGTTTCATACATGGGACAGGAATTACTGGTCTTCGCATTTTTGGGTCCCTTAAATCATTCCTTCAAGTCAAAAAGATTTTCCAAATTGGCTATCCCTTTCGTGATTGTGTGAGACTTTGATTTTTCAATAGGTTGACCTATCTGAGGCTCAGTTCCTGTCGATTGTTCCTGGAATACTTCATCCTCAATAGCTAAGTCTTTGAAATTGTCTTGGTTAGTCAGAAATTTTATGATTTGTTCATCCCCTTCAAATACTTTCCAATTAGAAATATTGTTGGGCACCGATGGTTTGTAGAGTAGCTCCACAGTGAACCGGGAAGCTTCATAATCTTCTAACGGTGACAACCTTGAAGCAGTTGTAGCCAGGGAATCAGCAAGGATATTCTTTGCTCTGGGGATCGCTATGATGTTGAAACCTTCAAAATGCTCTATTATCCTATGCACTTCTTGTTGATAATTCTCTAGGTGCGTGGAAATGCAATGTATAGTATTTCTTACTTGTCTAACGATAATCTCAGAGTCTCTGAAAACCTTCAATTATTTTACATTTAAGTCTATGGCTTTCTTTAACCCTTGTACTAGAGCTTCATACTCGACGGTGTTGTTGGTGCATTCAAATTCTAATCTACAGGATAGGAAATGGCGATTACCTTTTGGATCAACGAGGATGCACCCTGCCCCAGATCCTTCCTACGACTTAGATCCATCAAAGTATATGGTCCAAATTTGTGAACGTAGGTTATCCAATCCTTCTTTTTTATTACCTTCTTGCTCCCCTATCTCTCTTTTCGTGATTTATAGCACAGGTTCTTGACAGAAGAGGGTTTCCTCTGTCGGTATCGGTGATTTCTCTTGAAACACCATTTCAGAGTTTTTAGTGAGAGGGACATCGGATAAGAGAGGGGAAAAGTTCCCGAAGTAGGAATCACATGAATAATTTCCTAGCACAGTGAAATCTGTCGATGAGGGTTCGTTCAAGGTTTCTAGGTTAGTGATGGTGTGTTTCATATACCTTTCCCTATCGATTATGATCATATTTTTGTATCCCTTCAGTGGTAGCCAAAGGTGTTCTCAGTCTGTACTAAAGTATCTGTTTAACTTCTCAGACCAATCTCGACTTAGTAATAACCCATAGGCCTCTGGGATATCTACTACAATGATGTCAATCACTTGCACAAACTTGGGATGTGTCGCTATTATGATCATTACATCTTTGAGTTCCCCCATGACTTTGACCTGGGTTCTGTCTAGTTGCATTACATGTTTATCACTCTTGAGAGGAATGACATTTAATTTTTTGAAAATAGACATGGGCATAACGTTGGAAGATGCTCCTGAATCTACCAAACAATTGTGGAGGTTCCTATTGAAGACTTCAAACGTTAAGAGGAACGGTGGGACAAAAGGTTTTTCCTTCTTATCTTCTAAGCAGATATTCACATTTGGTTTATTTACTAGATCTATGGGAGTTAGATTTCGTCCTCACTCAGTGATCGTCGCAGAATTTTCTATTGATTTCAAAGCTTGTAGCAGAAAGTATTTTTGCTGAGGGATTCTACATATGTCCATAACTGATATATTAGTCTTTAACTTCTTCAAATCTTCAACTACGTTGTAATATAGTTTGGGCGATTCCCAGGTATGGATGCTAATAGAGTTCTTACGAGGAGAAAAAGGTGCTTTCGGGTGATCGAGAGTTGACCTTTCCCCTGACGTTTGAGTGGTAGTAGGATCCTTTGAGACGGGAGGACCTTTACTTCTCGTTTGAGCAATCGAGACCTCTGCGGGTGGTTCTTGAAACTTGAATAGGTTTTCGGAAGGCATGATCGGGTCAAGATCCCATATCAGCATGGTTATATCTTCTAGTGGGTCAATCTCTTCCTAGTCAGCAACATTTATAACTAAACTGCTTGGTTGTTCAGTCAGGGAGACTTCGTCTAGAAACTGATTGACCATCAATTCATGGCATGCACCCATTGAGGGTAGTCTCTCTCGGAGTGGTCTCCCTGGTGATAAGTACAGAAAGAATCAGATGCTACATTCCCTATATCGATATTTAAGTTAGCTGGGGGAGGTTCAATTGCTTTGAACGGTGGGTTCCTTTTAAAGAAAGGATTATAGGGCCTTTGGCCTTGGTTTCCCTCCCCTGCACTCATTTTCAAGTCTATGATCGCGTTTGATAATTTCTTAACCATGCGTTGTAGATCTTTTATGTCTCCATTACCCTTGTCGGGAGTTTGTTCTGCTTGTTTCCCTGGTGGTCTAGTAAAGAGGATTCCTCTCCTGGAAGGAGGTTGAACTTATTTCTTAACTAAAGAGACCTAGCCTTCTTTACACCCTTTCAACTAGAATTCTATCGTTTTGGCTTCTTCAAAATTCTCAGCCAGGGTTCGTTTGGCAGCCCTCTTCACAAACATGGAAATAGAAGTTGGGAGAGCATTAGAATAAACTTCAATTTGCAACTCCTGAGTTGGTTTAGCTTCAGGATGAAACTTGTTTAGGATGGTTGTGAATATTTGATTGAAATATTTGACCCTTTCCTTCGAACTCATGGTAGCATCAAATAGCTCAGCCATCAGAGCTCCTGTAGTAGTCTCCTCTGCAAATTTATCTAGAAAATCTTTCTGGAACTTCGTCCAGTTAGTTATAGATCCTATTGAAAAATTAAAATACCACGTGGAAGCTCAATTCTCAAACGTATAGGGGAAAATCCTGCATACTACGTCTTCATGTTGGACATTCATAAGTCTAATCGCTAGTATGAATTTCTTGACATGCTCTTTAGGCAATCCTGAAGTCTCGGGGTCAAATTTAGGAAGTAACTTCTCCGGGTGTCGGGGAAGATTATGCACTCACCCTGGGATGGCCAAAGCATCTTGGGCCAACCAAGGTTGATTGTTCTGAGGTGGGTTTCCCCCTTCTTCATCATGGGCGTTGTTATCTTCTATATCTTCGGATTTTGAGTTAAACTCCTCTTCTTTCAAAAAATCGTATGGTTCAGAGACGTCGTCGGCTGGCGTTTCAGGGATCAGATTAAGAGGATGTTCAATTTCAGTGATTGCAGAATCTATTAGGTATTCTACCGTGTGCACAAAAACCTCGTCGGGAGTATTGACCACTGTTCTACTTATTTTTTGTCTTCAAGGAAGTATCAGAGCTAAAGACAGCGCACTGATTTGTCAGGCATATGCTCTTGTGATTCTTCTGAATTGATTTAATTCCTTGTGAGGAAGAGCATAAGTTATATCAAGGAACAAGCGTTCTTCCTCGGGCTGTGGTGAGTACCTCTTTTCAGGAGTACTCAGTGTGTGTGGGTTGTCTTGGAAATGACTAGCCATGCATGTGGGCTGTTTTGAATCTACAAGCTATCTAAAATATTATATGAAATATATACTTAGCTATTCATTCTTCAGGCCCTCCTTCTAGCGCCAATTCTATTGATGGGTCCTAAATCATTTTAATTCAACAGCAGGAACCAAACCTGCCACCGAGTCCCAATTAGACCCTGTAGCGTTTAATAGTGGAATGGTTCTCCAGATCTTACGATCCGGCCAATTAATCGATGGGATTTATGTTTTCTTACGAAGGTGTCTCCTTCAGTTTGGACTTTCTCTTTTTGTATTTTCTCTTAGGTGGGACCGATATAAGATTGTAAGCCAGTATAAACCAACTTGGCAACAAATGGGAAAAGGTTCTAAAATACTGGAGAAGAGGCTAAGCTTGGGATAACCCGCTACTCAAGCGTGCAGATGACAATTCTATACTACAAGCCTAGTACTAATACGTTAACCGTGTGAGAATCCAATTACTGTATGAGATACTAATTATCAGAAAGAAAACACATATGCAATAAGATAATGGAAAGAAAAATAATTCACCTACACTAATCATCCATCACATGATAACACAACGATTCATCTTCATCATTAAAGAAAAGAACTGTAAAACATTACATCAGATAACTTAAGAATAGATTCAATAGCTCTTACTCATTATAGCATCCATTCATGAGATGAGATAGGAAATAGTTCTTCTCCACGTCCAATCACACATGCATTCGATGAAAATATAACTTGTCTCTGGTCCAGAATGACTTCTCTATTAAAGGTAGCTCGAAAATAGTTCTTAACAAAACCAAAAAAGAGATTTTATTGCAGCAACCATCGCCCCTTAACTAATTGGTCCATGTTCTTATTTATAACATAAAATTCAACTGAACATAATGGCTAAGTGTAGATAAGTAAACAAAATTTGCCACGTGGCGTTCTCTTCCAACAGTTTTTCTAACAGTCAACTCAAGATATCACTTGAAAGGGTGACTTTTCTCATACTCTGACCAACTGATGAATAGCTCCTCGCAAGTTTGGGTGTATGGAAATCTGTGTTGTTCCATCGGGGCCGCGTAAACTTATCTGATCTCCACCACATGGGTCTGATACTTGATCATACTAGCCCTTAACTATTGAAGCACAACATGAGCTCTGATCGGATGTTCCAAAAATTGCTCCACCTATCTTGGTGTTGTTTCGGTCACCTTTTCTAGTCTTTCGGCCCATGAAGAATCTTGCTTGATGTGTGATTCGACTATGTCACGTAAGTTGATGAAGTCGTCGGGTGTGCCGAAATCGGGCAATCCAATTTCTTTCATCACCTTGTTGATCTTCGGACCCAGTTTCTCTCGGATTCCTCGACGAAGTTACAGAGCATATTTTTCTCAATAGTCGAAGGGATATTTCCTGCAATCAGAATTAAAATCATTTAGAAATTGCTTACAGAACAATACTCGACAAAATATATGTGAAAACATAAGTGTGAAGAATCCAGACTGGTGCATACCTATAAAGCTCACTAAGCCTAGTTTTTTGATGCGTACATGATATCTGCAATCTTTCGAATTACCTGCACCATCTCTGTTAGCACCATCAATTTTCTTTAGTTATGGTGGTTTACATCCATGCACCACAACATGAAAGATCAGGTACAAAAAACATGAGAGTCAAAGTCACATTAGTGGCCGGTTGGCCCTTAGGGTAGGGAAAGGATGTCAGAGCCGGAAATGTGTTGAAAGTACGAGTAAGTTCCAAAAGAGTCGAATACTGTCATAAGGGAAGTCGTTAAACACTTAAGGTCGAGGCAAGTTGCTCAAACAGAAGTTGCATCAGCAAGTGCATCAGCCGTCAACAACTCATTATGAAGGCTGCGGAATTAAAAACAAATCGAGGTGATCGTACTGCATATCCTCTGCAACTCCTACCGGCTGCATCTCACACACCCCGGATCATACTCGTCACGCGGATGTGACACGGAAATTATTTAAAACATCCTGTCACAAGGCATTCAGTGTTCCCTGGCACGTTTCAACTCACTGCTCGCTCTGTTATAAATTCTAGATGTTTTGTCTATGTTCTACTTACCAGCCGAGCTTATGCACTATTGGTGACTCGTCTCATGAGTCTAGCTCGATCAAATTCTTTTCTTTGGGCCTTTGTCAAGTCACCCACGCATAAAGCAGATACGTTCTTGCACCATGGGAACTCCTCAAAATGCAAGACGAGGCCTGTGAGGTAGTCGAAGCGCCAGGCCTAAGCCCCAAAATGTATAGGACTCGTTCTTATTTGCAGCGGGTGTTCCTGAGGCTTCAAAGGGAGATTCCTACCTTCGTGTGAAAATGATGGTATTGCCCCGTGCGGAGGCCGAAGTGTAAGAAGTTACGCTGGAAGGACTCAGGTTGGAAGGCACGCTTCCTCAACAGTAGATACCGTGGAGGAGAGGAAGGCCCTAAAAGAATAAGGAAGTCAGAGAAAACTAAATCCTGATTGAGTCGTGCGCACGATCAGCGGTCGAGGAGCTCCTAATGTGCACTATTTGGCTTGAGCCGGTCGAAACCACATGTCAGGAAAGTGGGATCAGAACGAGGAGGACAAAAGCCTCAGGTTCTAACATTCAAGAACCTAGTCAATAGCTGGAGCAGGCACAACTCGCCATAGCTAAACTCTACCAGGAAAATAGAGAACTGCGACGGTAGTTGGCGGCAAAAACCCTTGAGGTGTCAGCACCACAAGGTCATGAAGGGAATGCAACCTGGCTCAAGAGGAAACTTAGGGAGGCACAAGATACGATCGTGCAGTTACGTGAAGTGCAAAGAGTGTCGAAAGAACAAAAAATGAAAACGCCTCAGGGAGCGCGAAACAACCGAGAAGAAATTCCGTGCGCAGAAGAGGCATGATCGACGAACTTTGTTTTGTATTCTTAGACGTGACGCAAACTTTTGGTAATTTTCCCTTTTTTGTGGAGATTATCATGTTCTTAATGTAACTGGGTTGGCTAGCCAAAAGGTGTAGATAGTGTCTACTGTATGTAACCTAAGCTCAATGACAATCTAATATATAAAGTCTCGAAACTTTGACAAAAGGATTCTAGTTATAGCGGTTGAATGCATCGTTTCTTCTCTTTGTGTGTGTATCTACTGGGTTCTTTGTCCAATTTTATTGTAAGTTAGCCCTGATTTTATACTTAGTGTTGCTCTGATTTGCTTTGCATTCTTCGTTGATATCTTTTTACAAAAAACCTCTGATGTCGATCGATTTCATTGTACGACGCTAACATGGCATCACTGACTCAGGATAAATGGTACTGAAGACTGAGAACTCAGCTCGCGGGTAATGGTCGAACTCGGGACTTTGTTTAAGTCGAGCACTCTAAGTTTGACTTAGGACTGTCGATACCGAAAAAGGTATCGAGGATAGGCTTTCAGAAATAAACCTATCACGTAGTTTCCTTGTGGATTATTGTCCTCGAAAAACCCCCGATATCGAAAACGTTTCAGAAGTCGGCAATCGGCGATATCATTTCTTTCTTCATTATCACTTACTCCTTTAGCCTTTTGTCGATGCCGAAGGGGTCGGTTGTAACAAACCCACCCTTCTGAAGGAGCTGCTATAGTATAAATTCTCTAAATTTTTTGTTTTTTTTATCCTGCGTGAACAAGCACCGGGCGTAAGCCTCCTCCACGTGACCACAAGCCTAACTAAAAGGTGCTTCATGACTTATGTCATCGGGTATTCATATACGAGCCAACCTTGACTCACCCGACTCCCAAACTCCCGAACTAAGAGCCTAGTCCAGTGCTAGCTCCATTCCTTGACCTCCATCCATGTGACCCCTCGTTATGACTCAGGGCCCAACCCTCAAGCGCTTCGAGACTTCGCATATCAAGAAGGTAGAAATTATCCCATCTCCTTTCCTCAGAATCCCAAAATCTGAACTCATGATGTCAGATCAACGGTCCACAATCTCTTGCGACCCAATGGCTTAGATCAACTCTTCGTGAATCGGGACTTTGCGTTTCGCGAAGTCGAAGGTCCGCTCACCTTCCTTCTCCCGATACCCGATATCTCCTTGGACAATCAACAGTCCATGTTACTTCCTTTGATCGATAGCTGCGATCAAATCACGAACTCGGACTTCGCGAGCTCTCATGACTCCTATCTTTGACTTCCCTAGTTGCGAGTCAACAAAATGTTGATCTCTCGCCACGTGTCCCTTCTCGACGGATAGCTAGGATTTTTGTGGCTCCAAGCTCCTCGGGTATTCACCTCTGCTCCTTGCAAATAATTCGAGGTCTGAATCCTTGAACTCCCAGATCTATTGCCACCTATCCTCTGACAATGGATGGTTTCGATTAACTTCAAAACTTCGGGACTTCACAAAAGTCCACTCTCTTGTGCACTTTCAAAGGGTTAGACCTCGTGCACTTTCCTCTAGATCTCATGGCTATGGTCCTCCACGCATAGATCCGATGAACGGGATTTGTTCTCTCCCTGTGCGCGAACTCTGAACTCCCAGATACAATGGTCGAGGTGGGTCACGAAGGATCCATAGATCAATGGTCCACGTTATTTCATGACTTCGGGTTTCGGAGGTTTTGGTTTCACCAACCCATAATCTTCCCGATATGCGAACTCAAAACTTGTGGGTCCGAGGGGCTAGAGGGGTTAACTCCCACTCTCTTTCCCATAGCCAATGGCTATGACATCCCTTGGCTCCTTCTGAACGGATCTCGTCCGTTCGTCCTTCGGACAAAGAAAACCTTTCCCTTTCGGTATTTTCCTATCACTATTTTTCCTGAGTTCTCACCCCAAATGGGTTAGGGTCTTAGGTCTGGAAATTCACATGGCAAGAGGGTCAGGGGAAAGTATTCTCTTCGGAGGGGTGGTTTCAGGTCTACACGATATTTCCTATATTGACCATTTTACGACTTATGTTTGGGAAGCCCTCCAGAGTGCAACTGGGTATATAGTTTATGAGTGGGAAGTGTGAGTTCCCAAGGAGATGGAAGCATACGCATAACATAGCCATTTCAAACAGAGATGTTCATACATGCATATAAATATATAGATGCATAAAAACCAAGAAATCATTCATCACTCTAACTCAACAATTAAGGCCAAGAAAAGACTTATCAAAATCAGACAATGTGAAGAGACTACTGGAAAGGGTGCCCGTTTCCACCCAACCGTAGGCTCGGTCACTCCAAACGGATTTACCACTAGCCACCCCTGAGCTAGACCACTATACTCTGCAACACGGTGTTTTCTTCTCGCTCAGCCACAATAGGGACAGAGGTTACTCTCCTCTTCCCGCAGGATCCTGGCAATGGTTTACACGATACCAAGCAAGGAGGACTAGCCTCGTTTATCAGCATGTATCATAAACTTCTCTGTCATTTCTTATGTCCAGAATGCTTAGTTTTTCCATTCCTCCTTGAATCCCCGAGATTCACTTCCCATCTCTGCGCTCTTCGCAGGCGTGTTCTTCCCTCCTCCCCACCACACCTTCCCTTCTCGCCTCTTTCAGCAGGGTCGTGTGTGACCCAAATTCCCAGTCAGTGGTCAAGTCATGAAGCCTTACGAATGAGTTCTTACACACCCCATATCTCATTAACTCTTGAGGAGGTCTTCCCACCCACCAGCCTGACTGAAATTCATTTCTCGGTCAGAGGACGGTTCTGGTCCTGAGCAATTAAATCCAGTAAGCACTGGTTTGGTGAAGGTTCACACAACCATTCCTGGTCCCCTTCACCCTCTCTTTGTATATCATTTGTGTTCTTTCTAAGTACAACCCCCCCCCCCCCCNTCCATTATTCATGCAAAACTTGTCCATTTTCTTAGTAAATAACTAGGTTCACAATCGTTTACCTTTCAAACAAAGGTCCATCGAATCAATATTCACACATATAAAGTGTGTCATAGTCTTTTGGCCATTTATAGTTATATTTACAAACTGGGGGAAACAGGGTGTCACAATTCCCTCCCCCTTAAAGGAACATCGTCCTTGATGTTCTATCTATTAACATGTCTTGTATGTATAGAAGTGAACAAAAATGGGTATGTCTGTCTCATGGCATCCTCCATTTCCCATGTGGCCTCATCTGGGCCAAAGTGTTTCCACTGCACCTTGACATGTGCAATGGTTTGGTTCCTAAGTGGGGTTTCCTTCCTGTCAAGTATGCATTGATGTTCTAGCAGAAATTATCCCTCCGGTTCCATATGGATCACAGACGAGTCAATTATATGATTAGAATCATGTACATATTTCTTCAACAATGAAACATGGAAAACATTATGTGCTTTTACTGTGGGAGGAAGTGTTATCCTATAGGCTACAGGTCCCACTCTATCTAGAACTTCAAAAGGTCCACAATACCGAGGTGTCAACTTGGCACAAGCTCCCATCCTCAAGGAACTCTTCTTGGGCCTAACTCTGAGATAGACATGGTCTCCCGTCTTGAATTCTCTAGGAGTTCTCTTTCTGTCGGCATAAATTTTCTGTCTATTCTAAGCGATTTTCAGATTTTGCTTTATCTGAATCACTTGTTGTTCCATTTATTTCAACATGTCAGGTCCAATCGTAATTGTGTTTACGGGATTACTTCAACTGACTGGAGTGTTGCATGACCTACCATAGAGGACTTCGAAAGGGCTCATATTTAATGATTCCTGGTAGCCATTGTTGTAGGCAAATTCCACCAGTGGTAGGTAGTCTTTGTTGGATTACTGAGAGGGGGGGTGAATCAGTAATAGCGTAATTATAATCTTTTTTCTCCAAATAATCCAAGTGTTATATCAATGTAGAATTATTATCCAATAGTGAGCAATAAGAAATGAACAATCACACACATACACAGCACACCAGTGTTTTACGTGAAAACCCAAATTGGGAGAAAACCACAGAATGTTTTATCTTATATGTCTTGAAGAATTACATTCATTGGAAGCACCAACTTCCTTTGTTTTCCAGCTGCAACTGGAAGGAGGCTCCAACCCCCTAGTTTCTCAGGCTACAACCTGATGGAAGCTCCAACTCCCCAATTCTCTGGCTACAACCCCCTATGTTCTCTGGCTACAACCACCTGTCATTGCCCCGTCCAACCGCCTTGAAGTAGAAGTAGAAGTAGAATGATGGAACCATTGTCACACTATCACTGTGAGATATATTGTTGTAAACATGTACCAATAAACTTGAACCATGCATCAACATGTACCTCAACCTGTACCATAAACAAGTGCATCAACCATGCACCAACATGTACCAAACAATCTGTAATCAACCTTTACTATAAACAAGTGCATCAACCATGCACCAACCTGTACCAAACAATCTATAATCAACCTGTACCATAAACAAGTGCAACCAACCATGTACCGAGTATGTACCAATCATGTGTCAAGTTCTCATCAACTATGACTCATCAATATGTACCAACATCATCAACTATACACCTCATGTATGTGCCAACTCATCAACTACTTGTTTCAACCATGTACCCAACTTGTACCTCAACCAAAAGCCCTCATCAATTTCATCATCCAAATA
>ML778603.1:280118-309674 GCA_009831015.1 Picea engelmannii | reverse complement strand
TCCATATTTACTTCTTATCAACCATGAAAAAACAATAATGAGTCATATTTACATCAAACAATATTGGGTCCATTACCCAAACCTTTGTGCTACGAGGCTTTCTTCAAGGGTTGACATCAATGACAACCAACCTTAATCAACACAACTCTAGATCATGGGTCACATAGTTGACTTCATGTTCATTCAATTTTCGAGATTCATAGCAAACTACACTTCCTTCTTGCATAAGGACTCCTTCGAGTCCTTCCTTGCATGCATTTGTGGACATGAGGAAGTCATTATCGGGATCGGCGATCTTCATCATGGGTGCATGGGTCGGAAGGTGTTTTAGTGATTGAAACCCTTCTTCAAATATGACATGGCCCAAGTAATGTATTTGCTTCTGGAAAAAGTCACACTTGCTAAATTTGGCATAGAGTTGATGCTCTCTTAGCACTTGAAGTACAAGTCTAAGATGTTCCTCATATTCCTCTCTATTCTTGGAGTAGATTAAGATATCGTCAATAAAAACCGATACAAACTTGTCTAGGAATTTGTTGAGTACAATGTTCATCAAGCACATAAAGGTGGCAGGGGCATTGGTTAATCCAAATGGTATTACCACAAATTTGTAGTGACCATATCTTGTCTTGAAGGCAGTTTTGTGGATGTCTTCATCCTTGATTCGGACTTGATGGTATCCAGATCTCAAGTCAATCTTTGAAAAAATGGTAGCACCCCCCAATTGATCAAACAAGTCATCGATTATGGGTAAGGGGTATTTGTTCTTTATGGTTACCTTATTGAGCTGTCTATAATCTATGCACAGTCGAAATGTACCATCTTTCTTCTTCACAAATAGGATTGGTGCTCCCCATGGAGACATGCTAGGCCGGATGTAGCCTTTGTCCATCATTTCCTTTAGCTGTAGTTTGAGTTCAACTAGCTCGGGTGTACTCATCCTATAGGGGGTCCTAGATTCTGGTACCACTCCAAGTGCAAGTAATATTGATAATTCAATGTCCCTTCTCGGAGGTAGACCCGGTAGCTCTTTTGGAAACACATCTCTATACTCTCTTAGTATGGGGTGGTCTTCTAGGATTGGTCTGTCATCCTCAACAGATTCCAACACCTATATTGCATATAGAGGACATCCCTTTATGCAATACTTTTTCATTTGAAGGGTTGATATTCGTCTCACTGAGACAGACTTTTGAATCCCTTGGACGGTTATCTTTCTCCCTTCTTCATTTACACATTCTAAGGTTTTTTGGTAACAATCCAGCTTAGTTTTATATGCAACTAGTCAGTCCATACCAATCAGCAGGTCATACGATCCTAGGGGAAGTATGTTAAGGTTAGCTTGGGTGGGCAATCCATCCACAGTGAATTGGCAAGCTGGTACGACCTCTGCTATTTTTCTTTTGGTGATAGTGGCTAACTGTACCAACCATGGCTTAGTATGTTTATGTGGCTGTAATTTACACTTATCAACAGCCTGAGGGGCCACATAACTCAAATTTGAACCAGGGTCAATTAAAATAGATGCTAGATGGTTGGCGATCATACCTTCCATCTCCACCACTGAAGCTTGGTGGTCGGCTTGTTTATTATCCATGGCTGCATAAATTTGTGGCATACTCCTGGCCTCGTCATTAACGGTGATAGCTTCTTGGATGTTGTAAATTCTCCTATTGTTTTGTTGTCTGTGTGGACAATCCCTTAGTAGATGTTCTTCTCCACAACCCCAACATTTCAAGGGTTCTTTCTTTGGGTTATCAATCTTTCATGGGGTTGATCCAAAAGGTTTAATTCTGCTCTGGGAAGGGAAATTTTGTTGGCGTACATTTCGGGTAGAAAAGTTCATCCTTGAATCCTTCTTATAGTTTTTAAATCTTGGGGGTTTAAACCCCTTTTTCTAGAACCCCGAAATATTCTTCTAATTCCAGCCTTCACAAGGTTTTGTCTAAAGCCCAAGTTGTCCATAACAATATCTTGCCTTTTGGATAGTGTCTTGTAGGGTCTTTGGCTCATCAAACTCAATTATGTTCTGATAGTCCTTAAGTATCCCACTGATAAATCGCTACACCTTTTCCACTTTTATGTAGGGTACATACCTCAACAACTCAAGGAATCTGCTAACATATTCCTCTATGGTGACTTGCCCCAGCTTGAGTTCATAGAACTCTTTAGTCTTCTCGTTGAAATATTTTTCTGACAGATACTTCTTCCTTAAGTATTTCTCAATTCGTTCCCAAGATAGGTCCTCTTCATGAATCCCTTTCACATTCTTAAGGTCTTCCCACCAAATGGAAGCCTTTCCATTCAGGTTGAAAGTGGTTACTCGGGCCTTCAAGTTTTTAGAGAAGTCATGGACTCTGAAAAAAAAATTTAGTCCAAGCAGCCAGGCCTCCACCTCCTCTCCTTTCTTAATCTCACCGTCGAAAGAGGGTGGTTTGGCCTTCCTGAATTCCTCAAGATTATGACTTTTGGAATGCTTTCGTTTCTTCCATTTTCTTTGAGAATGTGAACTGATTCTACTAGAAGATCCCTCTAAGTCTCCAGTTTCCTTTCCAGAATATTTGTCTGCCGCTTGTCCCCTGTCTCTAGGTTGGACCTTTCTTGAGGTACTCCACCCAGTGCGGCCACTTAAAGGGCCACGTTTTCGTATCTCGGGTGGACTTCGACTCCTCTTTGTCTGTCATTGGTCTACATGACTAGTGTCAGGTCCATGATGCAGTTGTCTTTGTATGTCGAATAAACTCTGCAGCAAGACTACATTAATTTATGTTTGCTTCTCTTACTCTTTTATCAATCTCTCATTGTTGGCCTTGCAGCTTTGCAATTTGGCCATGAGACTCTTCACAGTCTCAGCCAGATCCAGAGGGGTGTCTACCGCCCTCCTCTCGTCAAACTCTTCGTCTCTATTGTGGTAGCCATCCCCCACTTTGTGGTGTGTCACCATTCTATACGATTGCAGTTTCCCACGGTTGATCGACCACTTGAGTGTAGACAAAACACATGTTGTCAGCTAACACTATATTAATTCATAACCAGCACATAATTCACATTTCTTAAAGGCATACACACACAACAATAAGTTGTCATTCTTTTCTATAATAAGGGCTTAACCAGACTTTTTAGGGAGGGATTAAGGTAGGATATTGCCCTTTAAACCCCTTAATTTGGTCTTTACGCAACTTGTCCATTGGCCCAAGCAGGCCAAGTGTTGTAACCATGCTCTGATACCAATTTGTAACACACCCACCCTTCTGAAGGAGCTTCTATAGTGTAAATTCTCTAAATTTTCATTTTTGTTCTCCTGCGTGAACAAGCATCAGCCACAGGCCTCCTCCATGTGACCACTACCTGTGATCACAAGCCTAACTAAAAGGCGCTTTGTGACTTCTGTCGTCGGGTATTCTCATACGAGCCAACCTTGACTCACCCGACTCCCGAACTCCCGAACTTGTTGAGATTTGGGTACCTTGGAAAGTGGTCCCCATGTGCTTATGAGTCTCTAAGCACAAAGGGGGAAGACGATTACCCTTGTACTTTACTTTATGATTCTAATTTCACTTTGACTTAAGAGTTTTAAGTCAAAAGTGAAATATGTCACTCAAGTCATAAAGTGACAGTTAATTCACAATGTGGGTGAATTAATAGACATAAAGAAACTAAGGAAAGTGGGTTTCCTTAGTGAGATTTTAGGATGAGATCTCACCCATTAATTAGACTTGGCTAGATCTAATCTATTCCATTGATCTTTTAGGGTTGGCATGAGGAGGCTAAAGAGAGGGTAAAGGCATTTTGGAGACTCATTCTTCACTTGAGAGTTTTTTTTTGGAGAAGAGAAGAGGGGCGCATTTCTTGAGGAGAAGGAGGGCGCACTTCATGAGGATTTGAGTAAAACCCTTGAGAGCTTGAGGAGAGTCTCTTGGTTGGTTTGAGCTTGCATGGAGAGAATTTCCATGGAGCCATAGCTTCCATCTTTGAGAGGGAGCATTTTCATGGAGGAGGGGCGCATCTTGAGGAGGAGGGCGCATTATGTTTCCTTCATTTGTTCATCAGAGGAGGAGGTCTTGTCAAATTGAGATGAGATCTGATGCATAGGGAGAGGAGAGCTTGGGTGCTTGTTTCTGTGGAGAGAGACATTCAGTTTATGGTTCAGTTTATTTCTGGTGATCATTTTTGCTAGGAGGAGGGCACACATGTTGAGAGGACTGGCAGCCACCTGGTAGCAAATCTGCTTGGAGGATTTGAGCTCTAACAGTTTCAGTGGAGAGGAAGCACAAGAGAGGACATTCCTGTGGAGGGATTTATTCATTGGGTTACTGATGAGCTAGGGC
Organism: Picea engelmannii; assembly: GCA_009831015.1. Taxonomy (NCBI): domain Eukaryota; kingdom Viridiplantae; phylum Streptophyta; class Pinopsida; order Pinales; family Pinaceae; genus Picea; species Picea engelmannii. The sequence continues at coordinate 305,346 of ML778603.1, read as the reverse complement.
GCTTCAGTTCAGTACAGAGAGCAACAAAGGGAGAGGGCACACCACAGTTTGGGCACTTCTTTCTCTGGTTCTTGTGGCAAGGCTCGTGAGGAGCTTGCTATATATACAGGTTCCATTGTATTTCATTACTTGTTGTATCTCTTGCTTTAATCGTCATTATATAGACAGATATCCCAAACTGGTTTTCCCAGGGGGGGGTTTATCCAGGGTCATGTTGACCAAAAATACCTGTGTACAAAAATGCATGTGTTAGTCTTTTAGATCTATTCATTTTTAGCTGTAAAGATCTTTAGGTGTGTTGTACTTATTTTAGTATGCATGTGTTAACTTTTGGTTACTAAAACTACATGCTAGAGCACCTAAAATTGGAAGTGCCACCGTAACAAATCAGCAAGAAGTTCTTGGACTGTTGGATGTCCTAAAACAACAGCAAACACTTTACATAATAGTTGAAACTTAGAGCGTAACTGTGGTCAAAGACAGACCCAGTACGCATGCTTGATAGGACCTGGATTTTCACAGAACTAAGAGCCTAGCCTAGCGCTAGCTCCATTCCTTGACCTCCATCCATGTGACCCCTTGTTATGACTCGGGGCCCAACCCTCAAGTGCTTCGGGACTTCACGTATCGTGAAGGTGGAATTTATCCCATTTCCTTTCTTCAGAATCCCAAAATCCGAACTCCCAATGTCAGATCAACGGTCCAGAATCTCTCGTGACCCAACACCTTAGATCAACTCTTCATGAATCGGGACTTCGTGTTTCAAGAAGTCAGAGGGTCGCTCACCTTCCTTCTCTCGATCCCCAGTATCTCCTTGGACAATCAACGGTCCATATTACTTCCTTTAATCAACGGCTGCGATCAAATCGTGAACTCGGACTTCGCGAGTTCTCATGACTCCTATCTCTGACTTCCCAAGTTGCGAGTCAGCAAAATGTTGATCTCTTGCCACATGTCCCTTCTCGACGGTCGGCTAGGATTGTTGCGGCTCCCAGCTCCTCGAGTATTCGCCTCTGATCCTTGCAAATTTTTTTGAGGTCTGAATTCTCGAACTCCCAGATCTATTGCCACCTATCCTTTGACGATGAACGGTTCTGAATAACTTTGGAACTTCGGAACTTCACAAAATTCCACTCTCCTATGCACTTTCAAAGGCTTAGACCTCGTGCACTTTCCTCTGGATCTCACGGCTATGGTCCTCTGTGCATAGATCCAACGAACGGGATTTGTTCTCTCCCTGTGTGCGAACTCCGAACTCGCAGATACAACGGTCGAGGTGGGTCTCGAAGGATCCATAGATCAACGGTCCACGTTACTTCGCGACTTCGGGTTTCAGAGGTTTTGGTCACACCAACCCATAATCTTCCCGATACGCGAACTCAGAACGCATGGGTCCAAGGGGCTAAAGGGGTTAAATCCCGCTCTCTTTCCCATAGCCAATGGCCATGACAGCCCTTGGATCCTTCCGGATGGATCTCGTCCGTCCATCCTTTGGACAAGGAAAACCTTTCCCTTTCGGTATTTTCCTATCACTATTTTTCCTGAGTTCTCACCCCGAACGGGTTAGGGACTTGGGTCTAGAAATTCACACGGAAAGGGGGTCAAGGGAAAGTATTCTCTTCAGATGGGTGGTTTTTGGTCTACACGATATATCCTATATTGACCATTTTACGACTTATGTATGGGAAGCCCTCCGGAGTGAAAATGGGCATACAGTGTATCAGTGGGAAGTGTGAGTTCCCAAGGAGATGAAAGCATACACATAACATAGCCATTTCACACAGAAATTTTCATACATGCATATAAATATATAGATGTGTAAAAACCAAGAAATCATTCATCACTCTAACTCAACAATTAAGGTCGAGAAAAGACTTATCAGAATCAGACAATATGAAGCGACTACTGGAAGGGGTGCCCATTTCCACCCAATCGTAGGCTCAGTCACTCCAAACAGATTTACCACTAGCCACCCCTAAGCTAGACCATTATACTCTGCAACACATCCTTTTCTTCTCGCTCAGCCACAATAGGGACAGAGGTTACTCTCCTCTTCCTGCAGGATCCTGGCAATGGTTTACACGATACCAAGCAAGGAGAACTAGCCTCGTTTATCAGCTTGTATCATAACCTTCTCTATCATTTCCTATGTCCAAAACACTTAGTTTTTCCATTCCTCCTTGAATCCCTGAGATTCACTTCCCGTCTCTGCGCTCTTCATAGGTGTGTTCTTCCCTCCTCCCCACCACACCTTCCCTTCTCGCCTCTTTCAATAGGGTTGCATGTGGCTCGAATTCCCAGTCAGTGGTCAAGTCAGGAAGCCTTAAGGATGAGTGCTTACACACCCCATCCCTCGTTAACTCTTAAGGAGGTCTTCCCACCCACCAACCTGACTGAAATTCATTTCTAGGTCAGAGAATGGTTCTGGTCTTGAGAAATTAAATCCAGTAAGCATTGGTTTGGTGAAGGTTAACGCAACCATTCTTGGTTTCCTTTTACCTCTCTTCGTATAGCATTTGTGGTCTTTCTAAGTACACTTCCCCATTCCATTAGTCATGCAACACTTGTCCATTTTCTTAGTAAATAATTAGGTTCACGTTCGTTTACCTTTCAAACAAAGGTCCATCGAATCAATATTCACACATATAAAGTTTGTCATAGTCTTTTGGCCATTTATAGTTATATTTACAAACTGGGGGAAACAGGGTGTCACATCGATCATCGGTGATATCCTTGGTGATTCTTGACGCGAAAGAAAACTCTCGTATGCCGACGCCGACGAAGATCGACACTCGACTACTTCGATTCTCTCGAGTGATTTTCTTTCACACTTAATCCTTTCTGATTCTGAAATTGGGCGCGTCGGGCGAAACGTTTTAGTTGTTGATTCTTATTCAAAAGTTAAATATTTTAAGTCGTGGATTTTCATAGTTTTAAGCAAACCTTTAAAGACATAATGATATTTGAAATGGTAAGCAAACACAACATTTTCCACAATGAAGACGAATCAGACAATGCAAAAAGATCAAGTGGTACCCAAAAAGTAAAATTTGACATGGACTTTTTAGGGTGTGTTGAGTGCTCAACAGAATCATTGGAGGAAGCTCATACTTAGGGTTCTTTTGTAGATGAATCTTATATTGGTCCCGCGGATATTTTAAATATACGCCTGCTTTTGAGACTCCAGATTGGTTGAAGGAACCCTCACCAAATAGACCAACCAACTTGTTAATGAGTTCATCTTTTAATTTGGAACTTTTTGAATTCCACCTTGTGTGTATGGTGGGCTCAAATATATCCAAGGTCAAGTCATTCATGCATTTATAAAATATATTGTTTCATGCAAAATGATATTATCATTAGTTTAAAATAATCCCACATTATACGTAAATTTCAATTAGATTGTACATAATAATTAACGCACATCTTAAATACCTGGAAGCTTTTCTATTTTCATAGGGATGAGCTCATTGTTTACCAAAAAAGTAACCGATAGTGTTCCCGTGCTACTGAAACGATAATATCCAGGAAAGCATGCTTCAAAATGGGCAATGCCATGTTCTGCATCCACAACATCTCATGCACATTATGGCATGTGTTGGTCAGGGTCAGGTGTAGTACCGACATCGGCACTGGAGGGTGTATTGGTCTGAGTGATTGGTGTAGTACCGACATCAACGTCGACCCCACGAGGTGTACCCATATGATGTTGTGTCGGTGTAGCAATGACGCTGGTACCTACGTTGGCCTCCATAGGCACATCCTGGGGATCAAAATCCTATAAAAATAAAGAGTTTTTTATAAAGGACTTGTAAGAGTATAAAAATTAAAATAAAAAATAAATAAATGGGATAATTAAAGATCTTGCTTACCACATAACGATGAATTTTGTCCATCAAGGATTTAATTCTTTCTTTGATCTCTTGTTTCCATGGATGAATCTAAATCAAAGAAGTGAGTTCAATGTTTGATTTTCTATCACATGACAAATGTCTTAGAGTCAAGCGCTAGGGTTAGGGTTGCTTTCTCCCTAGTGCACTACGCCGCCCCTGCAAGGGCACAATGATTCCGAGCGAGGGAGGGCCGAGAGGCCCCTCCTATAGTGAGGCAATGGTGCATGGAAGCAAAGGAGGAGGTTCCAGACGCCCAACCTTCAAGCCTCTCGTAGATCTCAGATCGCAGCTCATTACTGAGGGCACATTCAAGGACCAAGAGATGGACATTGATTCAGGGAAAACACTTGTTGGAGAAAGCGTGACACGACCATGGATACCAGGGAAATGCATCTCCCAAGAACCGCAAGCCCCGAAATACATCGTAAGCACACCCAAGATTGAGGAACAAAAACAATGCATGAGAGACTACGCTTTAGTTGGGAAATTTCTAGGGCTCTGGCCCTCGGAAAAGGAATTGGTAAAATGGATACATCAATGGTGGAAGCCCAAAGGCCACTTCGATCTGCAGCTGGGTTCCAAGGGATTTTTCACCATAATCCTACACAACCTAGAGGATAGAAATTGCATCTTCGACGGAGGACCATATTTCTTTAACTCAACGGGTCTCTTCTTGAGATTTTGGACAGAAAAATTCAGCCCTGAAGCAGAGGACTTCGCACATGCCCTAGTATGGTTAAGGCTTTATTCCTTGTCGCAGGAGTTCTAGCTGGAAGAGGTTCTGGTGGGCATTGGAAATACCATTGGAGTGTATGTCAAATCATCGGAAGCCACAAAGCAACAAAGATACACCTCCTATGAGCACATATGTGTCTATTTGAACATTGCAAATCCTCTACCAGGATCCATTGCTCTGGAATAACAGGATGAGGACTGGATGCAAACCATTGACTATGAACATATTCCATTCTGATGTCGAAAATGTCATGAGCATGGGCACCTTTTCAAGGACTACCCCCTCAACACACCAAGCAAAGAGGGAAACCCAGAAGCAAACAAAGACAAAGAGGGTTTCATCCCGGCGACAAGCAAGCATAGACAAGGAGGCAGGCGACCAGCCGCCCAGCCTAATAAGGAGTCGACCACGAGCAACCAATTTGAGATTCTGCAGCAACAACTAGAGGGCATGGATGCCTCACAAGCCCCATCCATAGAGAAAACACCTCAAAATCCGGCGAAAGGGAAAGCACAGGAAGCCTCAGGTCAAACCCAAATCATTCCTCTAACCAGCTCCACCGCTGCAACCTTGGACCCTTCAGAGACCGAAGATGGGGATGTGGAAATGGACCTCAATGAGCAAGACCTAGCAAGTGTAGACCTAGAGCATATGGAACATGCCTACAGACACCACAAGCTTTACACCACCCCCCTATATCAACTGAGAAAAGTTCACAAGATCTTCCTCAACTCCTCAACAGGATCTACCACCAAAGTCAGCGTAGGCTTAGGAATCCAAGGAAACACGCAGAAAGAACAACGCAAATCTCATAAAGATGAAAAGAAAAGAGGAAGAAAATCCACCAATAATCTCATCCAGGAGATAGGACACTTCATGGTTAACTCAAGTTAGATACATCTCATATCTGAAAGTTTTCCACCCCTCCCCTCCCCATCCTTATCATGAAGATCATCTCTTGGAATATAAGGGGACTCAACAATCGTAGTAAGCATAGGCTACTACGGGATATGATCATTGCAGAAAAACCAGACATAATGATGCTCCAACATACAAAATGTGCCATGGAAGAGATGGATAAGATCCTCCCCATCTGCTGGAAGCAAATGCAAGGCATCTATACGGCGGCCATGGGTGCAGTAGGTGGGTTGGCTCTCCTTTGGAACCCAAGCTTGGTCACTCTGGACAACTTATTTACAACCAAATGGTCCATCTCAGCGGCCTACCAACTCATTGGCTCTAATAAGTCAGGATACCTAACAAACATTTATGGACCAACCAACTCAAGGGACAAACAAGCCTTTCTAAGAAGCCTAGAGCACCTGGCCACTTTAACCGAGGGGAATAGATGGATCCTGGAACAGGATTTCAACATGATTTGTAACCTGGATGAAAAGAGAGGAGGAACGCGTCATCTCGAGGCAGATTCAGGGGACTTTCAGTGCTTAATTGACAACTTAGGCCTCGTTGACATAGACACCTCCAATGGCACCTTCACCTAGAAAAATCATTGAAATGGCTCTCATCCGATAGCCTGCAGGATGGACCAACTTCTTCTCTCGGACTCGCTTATGTTGGAGGGTACAACACTAGAAGCGAGCATCCTCGACTTCCATGGGTCAGATCATTGGCCTATCCAATTTTGGCTGGATATCCTGGCAACTCCAAGGCGAAATCCCTTCAAGTTGGAGCAGTTTTGGCTCAATCACCCAGACTTCCAGCAAATCGCTCACGCTTGGTGGAGGGAGACGGCTGTGCCAAACGGCTCCAAGATGTACAGGTTTCAACAGAAACTCAAGAAATTCAAATAGAAACTCAAAACCTGGAACAAACAAACCTTTGGCAACATCTTTGAGGTCCAAAGACATCTAGATGACCAAATGAGCACCGTACAAAGCCAAATCTGAGATAAGGGCTTATCTGAGGACCTCAAGTCTCAGGAAGAGGCAATAAGTCAAAAGCTAGAGGAGATAAAGGCCCAAGAAGAGATCTTGTGGAGACAAAAGTCACACATCCAATGGCTCAAAGAGAGCGACAGAAACACTAAGTTCTTTCATAGATCTACCATTCAAAAAAGACACACCAACCGCATCACTCATCTTCTCTTAGAAAATGGGCAAACCATGCACACCCATGAGGAGCTAGAAGAAGAGTTGCTCACCTATTACCAAAACCTCTTGACGGAGCCCCAGAAGGACAAAACATGAGCAATCACCCAGATCACGCAGCACATGCCCTCCCTAATCTTGGAGGAATAGAACACGGCCCATCATGCTCGAAGAAGTTGATCAAGCACTTCAGGACACCCCCAAGGGAAAATCTCTGGGGCCGAATGGCTTTACTTCAGATTTCTTTCATCATTGTTGGCCAATGCTTAGAGAGGAAGTTTGTGAGATCATTGAAGACTCCAGAATTTCAGGTCAAGTCCTCTCGACCCTCAAAGCCACTTTCCTCACCCTCATTCTTAAAGAAGAGCAAGTGATCCACCCCAAGTAGTTTCGACTGATCACCCTCTGCAACATCATTTACAAGCTCCTAACTAGGGTGATAGCAAGGCGACTCAATCCCATCCTCCTCTTCATCATCTCGCCAGAACAATCATGGTATGTGGAGGGAAGACAAATCTTGGACAGTGTCATCCTCGCTCACGAAGTTATCCACTCTCTACAAAAGATCTGTACTCCAGGTATGCTCCTAAAACTGGACCTCTCTAAAGATTTTGATAAGTTAAGTTGGGACTATAAGAGCGCGATGCTTCTCACCTTTGGTTTCGACTCCTCCTAGGTAAACTGGATACTGAACCTCACCTCCTCAACTTTCTTTTCAATCCTTGTCAATGGAGTTCCTTCTCGTCCTTTCTCCCCCACTAGAGGAATCGGGCAAGGGGATCCTATTTCCTCATTCCTCTTCATTATCTTGGCAGAAGGCCTCAATCTCTCTATTCAGGCTACGGTAGCAAACAAGACGATAAAAGGGTTGCCCCTGCATGGCATCAACCCTCTGATCTCTCACAGTCAATTTGTAAATGACATTCTGATGAGGGCTCCCCCATAGTCCATGAGTCCCACACATTCCTATCCATTATCCAAACCTTCTGTGAGGTTTCTGGAATGGACATCAACAAGGACAAATCCCATATCTTCTTTTTCAACACCCCTATGCCGATTCAACTCCACATCTCAGAAATCATGGGTTTCACTCGAAGCTCCCTTCCGTCCAAGTATCTTGGCATCCCCCTCCTGAATAGAGCCCTTAGAAATAGCTCATGGGAGAGCCTCTTCACCTCCTTTTCGAAAAGACTTTCCTTCTGGACCTATCGAACTCTCAACCTTCCTAGTCACCTCATCCTTCTCAAGTCAGTTCTGCAAGCTCTTCATGTTTATACCTTCTCAGACCTTGTGGCCCCTAACTTCATCCTTAGCTCTATCAAAGCCCTACAAAGAAACTTTCTCTGGCAGGGGCTCAAAGTGGGGAATAAATTTGTGTTGATCAGCTGGGAAATGCTTTGTAGACCCAAGATACAAGGGAGTTTGGGAATCAAAGACCCCTCAATTTTGAATAAAGTTCTCAGCGCCAAGATCTGGTGGAGATGGCTGAAGAGACTTCAGGACCTTTGGGCCAGGATTTGGCGAAGAAAATATACTCCCAATGCAACAGAAAGAAGCCTCATTCGATGGAACGAAGATACCCTAGGTTCCTCGATAAGGACAACTGCCAAGCAAAATCGGCACCTTGTAGTCAATCACGCCTTCTGGGAAATTCGGAATGGTCGGACTGCCCTCTTCTGGAACTATTTGTGGCAACAGTTACCTATTTTAGTGAAAGAAGAATGGGTCGATACCTTCTACACCTTAGCTACTCAAGTAGGACTAACAAAAGTGGCAAACTACTAGAGGGACAACCCCATGAATGCCACCTGGAAATGTTGGAAGTCTAATGGAGAGGACCTACATGTTGAAGCATAGGTGGACCTTAATCCCTGGCACAATATGATCAATGCATGGAAAATTCCTATCATGCAAGGTGAGGACATATTATGCTGGGGACACTCACCAAGGGGCACTTTCAAAATCCAAGAGGCTTATGCCATAAAGGCCAATCTTAATCTCCCTCCCCCGAGGAAAGTCTGGAGCAAAATATGGTTTGTGAAACACTGTCCAAAAATCAGCATCTTCCTTTGGTTGGTGGCACACGGAAGCATTCTCACATGGGATAATCTAACTAAAAGGGGGTTTACAGGACCATCCATTTGCCCTATATGCTTAGCAGAGGCAGAAACCATGAACCATCTCCTTAACACTTGCCCCTTCAGCACCCAATTTTGGGATCATTGCGCGACCATCATGCGCACTTCAGATCGTAAGAGGGACAACATAAGCAATACCATCGAAGAATGGAGAGAAGTGGCCTTTCAGTCACTGATCCTAAATCACATCTGACAATTTCTCCATGTCTTTATCCTTTGGAAAATCTGGAAGGAAAGGAATCGAAGGATCTTCAGGAATACCCAGAGAAATTGGCAACACGGATGGACCCAGATCTGTCATAACATAATGGAAACAATTAGCTTGCAGCAGTGGTCTGAGGCAGACTTAACTTGCCCCACCCAAGAACAAATCATCATGAATAACTAGAAATTCATCACAAAACAAAGTCTGCTCCCTCCTCCCCATAATCCTCCTCGAAGGGATAGCCCTTCTCAGTGATCCCCCCCTCCAATGGACTTTATCAAGGTAAACTTTGATGGAGTCTCCAAAGGGAACCCGGGAGAGGCAGGATCTGGTGTAGTATTTCGAACCATCAGGGGAATATTCTTCTCATTACCGCAGGTAGCTTAGGCCACACCACAAACAATGCAACAAAACTATGGGGGCTCACAAGAGGGTTACAATTAGACACAAAAAAAAAATTCAATAAACTCATAGTGGAAGGATACTCTCAAGTAATTCTCAACCTCTTTCGAAAAGTTCTAAACGGTGCGGATCTAGAGCAAATTTCGCCCTGTTGGTGACTATCTCATAGACTGAGGACAATTGCAATGCTTCTTCGACCCAGTCAGGCTTTCATCCCCTCCCATGTGGGGAGGAAGGTGAATCAAATTATGGACAAACTGGCCAACATTGGAACGAAAAGGGAGGGACCGGATCTTCTGTGCCAGGCCCCTATCCACCAGATGCACCCTGTCTTTCAAAGATTCCAGACAAAATCTCTAGCCATCGACAACTCCCCGGATGGGGTGATAGTGGGAGCCACTTGTCCAGAGGAGCAGCCAGAAGAGATCCACCATGGTGTCAACCACATGACGTACGCATGCCTCCCACTCCCGCCACCTTAATGCTATTAAATCCACTTTGCATGAGACAGGGCGCCATTAATCTCAGTGCACCCTGCTCTGGCTATCCATCCCCTCGATGGACCAACGCCATTACTATGCTTTTACTCTGCATGTGTGTTGGTTTAATGGATGGAACCAGCTCCTCGGTTACTATGAATTGCACCAGATGTATTGGACACCCCATTCTCGTGTGGTTGATTTCTCCAGAGCTCGGCCTTCCGCTCCGTTGCTCCTACGCCGACTATCATTCTCTCCTGGTTGTTTCCACCCTCATTGTGTCTCAAAGATGTCGAGATAGATGGGGAAGTCCAAACGAGGCTCGACATGGCAGCTCAATCGACCGCGTCTGGCCCTCTGCCCTCCGCCCATACCCTCCCACAGATCCTCCTCCTTGTCGTCTTCCTCGTCCTCCTCCCTACCGTAGTCAAGTCATAGTGTCGCCCTCTCATCATCTTTTGTTTACAGGTTGGAGTGGCTTGATTTCTCGGGGACTTCTCTAGGATTTCATCCAAGCCCATTGGGAGATTTAGCCTCCGCTTCACAGTCAGTACCAGTGGATCCTCCCAACTCATCGGCCCACTTGCCCTCCCAGTCGCCCCATGCCCTACTACTCAGTGCTCACTCTCAGGGTGATGGCCATGAAGCAAGCCAAGGTTCACTTCAACGGCCTCACTCCCGCACCGACTCTTATGTCGACCCTGAATTTGAAATGCAAACAGGCCTTGCATTGTTGCAAGGCCTAGTCTTTGAGCTACGTCGGGACTTGGATGATCTATGGTTTCGCCTGGAGATTCTAGATGGGAAAGCAATGCAATTCCTACAATTTTTTTCAGCATTGCAGGATTCCCACCACCCCTCAGCAGGAGAAGCACATGTAGTAGAGGCTGAGCCACAAGTCTTGGCACTAGCACCACCACTTGGGACCTCGGAGAACGATGCACCAGTCAAGGAGGAGGATGTGCCACCAGTCCTGTAGGAGAATGCAATGCAGGAGGACATGACACCAGTCGAGGAGGGGTCAGCCCCTCTCGAGTACCTGACACTCAGTGCCACCTCCATGGATGCATGGCCGCACTACAGCCCCACCACTTGACATGCACAGGTGTCTCTTTTATTTTTCTCAGTTGGAGGGTCGTATAACTATTGTTTTGCCTCATGGGTGCTATAGTGATAATCTGCGTCAATTATTGTCAAGCTGGTCACCCGTAGGGGGCTAAATTTCCCTTTTTGGTTATATGTCAATAGAAAGGTCAAGTTGTAATATTTTGTTGTTAAGACTTGCATAAATTATGCTATGAATGGCAGTTTAAGACTTGAACTATGGAGTTGTTCGGTTGGTTGAGCTAGTTTCCCCTTGGGGCAGCTCAGTGTTTACAACCTGGAACAAAGGGATGATTTTGTAATCTTTGATTTTGGCAGTTTTTTTATACAATCTTAGTTACAAAAAAAAATATGTTTGATTTTCTCACAAGCTTCCTTATTGTTTGCACTGGGTTGGTGGAGGAAAAAATTTCTTCATCAGCAAGCACTTCCTCTGCGGGATTTGTGGATTACTCTAAGGTTGTTGCCTTCTGCCCTGTCACCCTAGGACAATGGTGTTGCCAACAATGCAATGTGAATATAAGAATTAGAAAACAAAAAAACAAAAAAATGTATGTGAAATAAAGTTATTTCATGAATAGGTGTGACTAAAGAACATAAGGAGTGATTGATGTGGACATTTTGTATTGTAGACTTTAGGTCGTTAGAAACTTCTAGGCTTGTGCTATTAGTCATTAACAATGGATGCTTTTTATGATGCCTTGTTAAATATGGCCAACAAAACCCTTGAGTCTAAACGATTTTACATTTAAATCCTACAATGTTTCATGGGATCTCATTATGGAAAGGTGTTAGGAATTTGTCTTTGGTCTACTTTTCATGAAAGTTATTAAACATTTTTTTGTTAATTCTAATTGAGATGCAAGAAAGGGTCGGTGCCCTTCAACTTTGATCACCCTGCCACAATATAAGAACCATGGTGTATTAAAATGTTTCCTTAACTTATAAGATGTGTGACAGTATATTACAGTAAATGATAATAAAAATATACAAGAGTCATTGCTTACATGATGGATAAAATAGTATACATACCACCCCCATAATAACAACGTCTGTATCTACTCGATTCAAATTGTAATCAATCAATAAACTCTTCCCCTGTTGCTATTGATTTTATTGCACATACGAATACATGGTTTCCTTCACGCCCCTCAAATAGGAAATGGGGTTTCTTATTTGTGGTTGTGGGTCGTGTTCTATTTATAAACCTTGCAATTTTCCCCGCTACTTTTGGCCTTTTGTCAATATACATAGATGCTCCTTTATAAACCCTGCAATTTGCAGCCACGCCATATCTTCGCATACTTTTTGTATATTGTACTAACTGTATCCAATCTTTGTAGATGTAACAGGGTCCCACATACTCCATCAATTCAGTTAATCCATCGTAATAGACCTTTATGCCATCCATGAAAAATAGCCTCAAACATTGTAATGACAATGGAGCAATGCGGTATATCCTTTCGTTGACACAAAAATTAGTGTTTGTTTGAGAAAGAGCCTTTGGTACCCATCTGTTATCACATAGGCTTTTCAAGAGTCCTATGGGTTTGTTGAGGATACCTAAGACTGTATATTTCCCCTGTCTCTCTCCTTTTCACAGGCCTAGCCTTGAATTTTTCCCCATTCGGTCAATAAAGTTGTTTTTCGTTTTCCCTTGTTTGTTTGTGCGCCCTGGTTTCCCTTAATGTCTTACCCGAAAGAAATTGCGACCCAAAGCCCCTCTGTTTTTCTCCAAGGATGAACACTCATCTCCTTTTTCCAGTCATTCGTCTCCCTATTTTCCCAGCCCACAGCTAGTCGTCCAAATCCTTGTTCATGCAGGTTGTAGCCATGGACACAAAGTGCAACATTCAAAGCAATGCATTTCGAGCTTAAAAGTAGCAGACTATTTTAATCTTTCAGTGGCGGAGATTCCAGGAGCAATTCAGATCAGTGGCTCACATGCTTTCAGAACGTCAAAATCACACGAAGTATAGCACCAGGGAAAAAGGTTTGAAGTCCCAAGTCCCAGAGCGAGCATGAGTAGTTGATCTCGAGGAGGACAGGTGTCATCCGATCCAAGTGTTCAGGGAAGTGAGCTTTGGGAGTTTCGAAGCGAGAAGTGTGTGAAACTCCTCAAAAGTCGAGGCCTAAACTCCCGAAGTAGTTATGGACCATTGATCTCAAATCGACAGGAGCCGTCAATCTTGGCAGTAGCATCTTCGGAAGCCTTGAAATGATAAAAGTACTGAAATGCCGAAGGCCCGAGGTCTCGAAGTGTCAAAATTAATCTGGACCATTCAATTCATAGGAACACGTGGCGTCAGATCAACAGATTCGCAGTTTCGCGAATGAGAAGTTTTGAAGGGAGCTATCTTTCAAAGTCCCGAAAAGTGAAACCCCGAAGCACTTTGAAGATAAGCACCGGGTCACGTCACGAGGTCATATGGAAAGCGGGGCCATAAAGAAGGGTAAGCGCCTATTGAACGGCTAGTGACTGGGGTTTTCGAGGAAGCAATTGTGGCCATCAAATTCAAAGCAAGTCTGACTGTCGATCTGAATAAGGCCATTTCGCAAGTTCGAGAATCGATATATTTGGAATCAAGTGGAGTGTAGACTCCTGAAAGACGAAATCTTGAAGTGCCTTTGGATATGAGCGTCAAGTTATGGCCCGAGGTCGCATGCAGGATGGAGCGATGGAGAGGAGCTGCGCCAAAGGCCAAAAGCGCCTGTATTTGTCACAGAAGAAGATCTGCATGGCCTCGAGGCACCGGGATTGACTCGAAGAAGTCATGGGCACCGCCTGGAACATTCATGGGTGTCAGGCCTCATCCCGATCCCAATGAAGATAGTTAATGGAAATGGGGGCGGCAGTTGAGACCTCATCTCACCCCATAAATGGAAAGCATACTGAGAATTTCCATGGGGAGAGATTGTCAATCTGAAGTTTCCCGAGGGACGGATTTTCCTGCAAAGCACATAACTAAGTCGGGCTCACGTCTGACATAAGAAGGCCTGCACAGGCTGATAGAGTAGGTGCCGACTAGAAACTTTGAATGTAGGGGTCCGATCACATTCCTGGTGGTTGCAGGATTTTTAGTATATATAGGTAGTTTTGATATTTTGTTAAGGTCGAATGGTTGAGCTAGGATCCCTGCTATTGTAATATTTTGATGAAGAACATTGGTTCTTTGGTTATGTCTTGATTTGAGACTTCTTGATTAATCTAAGTCAGTGTTCTTACTCCATCTTATTTGCCTCTGAAACTGAGAGAGTTCATGATTGACTAATTCACATGGATTGTTGTGACTGTATTATGTTGAATGTTTGATTATAATTTTGTTATGATTTCTTTCAGTTTCCTTGAAATTTGAATCCAAGAGGATCCTCTGTTTAAGTTTTTCTTCCTTGGGTTGTTGGAAGGCCTGATGTTCACGACAGACCTCTACACTTTTATCACCAAAGTCTTCCTCCTACTCACCTTTACTCCAACTTACTGATTGAATTTGATCCAAGACCTGAATTGCTTGCGCATAACAGTCTACATTTCTGAGTTAGAACGTTATTTTCATTGAGTCTTCTCCATTTGGCCTCTTAAAACTCATTTACATTTACTATATAAACTAATGGGTATTGGGCTTACCTTCTATGCAATTTGAGGGTGACTTCTAGTGCTAACACCATCATTTCACTATATGTTTGTACCTCAAGGGTACATCGATGTCGTCTATCCTCTCATCATCATAAGAACATGACCTCCCTTTAGCAAGAAAAAATTCCATGTGTCTATGGAATTTTCTTCTAATCTTCTTACCTCTAATTGATCTCCACTAGTTAGACCTACTAAATGTCTCACTTTCCTCTATTCTACCTGAACTTCTCTCACTCGATGAAGATAGATCTAACAAGTATCTGTTTGGTTGTACGTCCTATAACACTCCATCAAATGAGAGAAATAGTTAACGAGTGTCATAAGGGTTGTGATGAAACATCTTGAGGAAACCACAAGAACATAATAGTACAAGTGAATTTTGTTGTTACAATAAAATTCTCAACCCACTCTTTTTTTTGCAAACTTAAGAATAAAATACTACAAGTGACTTCATGCTTCATGGATTGACATAGACCATAATTTTAAGAGAATGGAGGAAGGTATTTATTTTACTATCCAACATATTCTATAAAGAACTAGATATTTCAACAACAATGAGTTGCAACCAAGAAGCGGACCACATTTGCATTTGACCATAAACAATATGTTTGCTTCAAGATCTTATTGAGTCTGACCTACATTACATCACCATATCGACTTTCACGGGCATTCTTGACTTGGATACATGAAAACAATATCATAAAACATGGTTTCGGTGACAAGGAAATACAAGAACTTTATCTGTGTCCAAGGTCTGTCTATCAGATGTAAAAGATTTAATCTGAGTAATAAAAGCATCGATTGGAAAAATAAACTCAAAAACTTATTTTGTTATATTCAAGCTAAGAATTTGTGTGTATTCAAGCCTTACTCCCTTTGACCATTGAAGTTTTTGTTTCTTTGCATTGAGGTAGGACATCCAGAGGCTCTTCCCTCTTGCATTGGCCAAGCTTTGAGATCACCTTGATAGTAATTGGAAAGGATTCCTAGAGGACTAATCCCCCCATCCACTCTTGAAGAATCCTATTAGCCCTAGCCAACGCTTGAGAGGCAATCCTTTTATGTGTCTTTCAACATCGAGTCATCTTCAAACCCTCTATATTATTAACACCTAGGTTTTGCAAATTTGAAATACAAGCACCATGAACAAAGCATTAGTTATGATTTTTAATGTACAATGTATACCTACTTAACCATCTACAGGAATGTGACACTCAATTCATGCATTGTTTATGGAGTTTACAATCTTGCACCATTAGGGAAAGTTATATCTTCAGTGTTAAAACCTTCTAGTGGAGACCCTACCCTAAAGGTCATTTCCATATGTTCAAAATCTACCACTATAGGACAAATCCTAGACCGGTACTTCATATAAGACACCACCCCAACCATATAACCATGGACAGAAGATTACTATTCATAGTGTCTTAGAGATTATTACTTATATATGGAGTATCAAAAGTATAGGATTTGTGCATGCATGACTAGACTATTTCCTTAATCCTAGAAGGATTT
Organism: Picea engelmannii; assembly: GCA_009831015.1. Lineage (NCBI taxonomy): Eukaryota > Viridiplantae > Streptophyta > Pinopsida > Pinales > Pinaceae > Picea > Picea engelmannii. Next base: position 289,132 of record ML778603.1, on the reverse strand, counting down.
TTCCATTACCCTTCATGTAGCAAGGTATGGTAATGACCTATAAGCATATTCTTATTTGATTATAGTGAAAAAAATATAGGTAAACTATTTTCATCAACTAGGTTTCTATGTGTCTAGCATTGTCTCCGCCGTGATCAATCCATATTGACAATGCATCCCAACTCAATACATAATTTATGCATGCAACTATGTGTAAGAAATATGGCTTATGATGATGAAATGTGCATGTAATAAATTTAGCCACAACATGGATAAAACATGGTACCAACATAAGTGTCATCATGATGATACCAACCATATGGAAGGACATTTGTAAGAAACCAAAAATATACCATGTCCATAACATTATAAGTACTTGGTTTAGAAATCCATACTAGTCCTACAACTTGGAGAGAAATTAATAGACTGAATAGTATGCTTAGCCAAAACTTTCTTTTGGTTCTAATCTTCACTCCCACATTGGTCATTTCTTGTGCCAATCCTGACCATGGTCAAACCTCACAATAAATGCAAGACTCAGATCAATAGGTGTTGTTACCCCTCATGTTGTAGGAGGATCAGTTAGCATGTTCTAGTTGTATTTACCAAACATATCTTGATGCCACAGTTACTTCAGCTTTTAGATATAACCAAGAGTTACTTTTATGGATGCACACATTTTCCCAGGCATTATCCTTATGGTAATTTTATTATTGAACACTAATCAATGGTGGGTGTTATGATTCCTAGAGGAAAATGATTAGTGCAAAGTGTATTTGTCTACACCTTTGTATTGATTGATGGATTTTGAGCACCAAAGGTATTATGATGTCCCTAATTGTTTTGGTGATACATTAATAGTGTAGCTTGGTTTGCATCTAAAGGATGTACATATTGCATAGTAGATGATCCCTTTGGCATATTAGTAGTATGTGGTTTGAGAATGGCACATTTGTATGGTTTGTTTCATATGTTGATGGATTGAGCATGGCACATTCGTATGGTTTGTTTGTTTCTTATCATAGTACAACGTCGATTGTTCCACCCATATGTAGTAGTGATAAAACCATCAACAAAAATCATGTGTCGAAAAACCGCAAAAAACAGATAAAAAAAAACTCCCAACAAAAATTAGGGGGACCCCCCTACCCCCCGAGGCTCCCATATCAGTGTATTGTACATGAGACCAATATTGCAAAGAATATAACACATACCCAGCATTCTCCCACTTGTTGTTTTCTTTGCATACATGGGGTTACAGAATTACATAGTCAACAATCTAGAGCAGCAATGCCCATAGATCCTCTACACCAAGAAAACTTCTCAGTGCTCACAGATTTTGTTAATGAATCTGCAACATTCTTCAAAGTGTCCACCTTCATCAACAGCACCTTGTTTTCTTCAACCATATCTCTCACAATGTGATATCAAACATAAATATGCTTTGTCTTTGAATGATAAGTTGGGTTTTTCGCCGGGAAGATTGCACTCTGATTGTCACAATCTATCCTTACCGCTTGTTGTACCAACCCAATACTTGAACATAATCTCTGTAACCATATCGTTTCCTTACTTGCATGAATGGTTGTCATGTATTCAACTTCTATAGTTGAGAGTGCCACTATAGATTGTCTTTTGCTCATCCAACTCATTGCTCCTCCAAACAGTTTAAACACATACCCACTTGTAGATCTTCTGCGATCCAGATCTCCAACCTAATCTGCATCAACAAACCCATGTATGTCCAACACTATGTCCAATCATGGTCTTCCTTGGTAGCACAATCTATAACTAGTAGTGCCATGCAAATACCTGAAAACCCTCTTTATTGGTTTCCAATGCTCCTTCCCTAGTTATGACATATACCTGCTCAAAATTTCCACTACATGTGTAATGTCTTGGGACATGGATCTGCATATAACTTTACACCTACAGGAATAGGAATCTTGACCGGTTTGCATTCTTGCTTGTTAAACCTCTACAATATAATCTCGACATATTTCCTCTTATTTAACCAAAGTTTCCTGTTTTCCCAATCTATTTTAATTTCCATGCCCAAAATGAAATTTGCAGCACCAAGATCCTTCATGTCAAATTTAGAGGACAGTTGAGTTTTCACATCCTGGATAATCTCCTTGTTGTTTCCTATCAGCAACATATCATTCACATATAAGACCAAATAAATAAGATGATCACCAATTAATTTGAAATACACATAGTGATCCACTTTGCTCCTTGTGAAGCCAAATTCCAACATATAAGTATCAAATTTTGTATACCACATCCTTAGTGATTGCTTTAACCCATGTAGGGATTTTTTCAACTTGCATACCAACTCCTTCTTTCCCTTTTGGCTGCTTCATGTAGATTTCTTCTTCCAGATCCCCATGTAGGAATGATGTCTTCACATCCCTCTACTCTACTTCAAAATCAAATGCAACAACAACATATAAATAAATCTAATAGAAGTTAACTTGGCAACAAGAAAAAAAATCTCACCAAAGCCAATTCCCTCTACCTGGGAATAACCTTTTGCTACTAACTGAGCTTTGTATTTCTCCATTTTTCCTTCTACATTTAGCTTCATAAACACCCATTTGATGCAAATGGGATTTCTTCTAGTCTGCAACTCCACTAGATCCCAAGCCTCATTCTTGTCCAAGGATACCATTTCTTCAACCATGGCCATTTTCCAGAGTTTTCCATCCTCTGAATCCACTACCTCCCTAACAGTTCTAGGATCATCGTCGGTAATAGACAAAGTAAAATTTGAATAGAAATTAGGTGGAGTATACCTTTATGGTTGTCTTCTTTCCCAAACCGATCTCCTCAATACTCGAGTATGAGGATATTCTTCTTCTGATTCTTCTGTAGAGTCTGATTCATCGTCCTTCAACTCAAACTCTATTTTCTCTAGTTCTTCCTTCCTTGGTAGGACTTCATGTTTGACAACATCTTTTATTTCTCTAAATACCACATCTTGGATATACACTACCTTTTTAGTTTATGGGTTTCAAAGCTTATTGTCTTTCAGACCATCTTTTTACCCAATAAAGATACACTTTTAAGCATTTTATCTAACTTACTCATGTTTTCCTTTGGAACATGAACATAGGAATCACAGCCAAATACCCTAAGATGTGTGAGAGAGACTTTCTTACCATCCCATACCTCATGTGGAGTCTTTTCATCCAATGTTGATGAGGGTGATCGATTGACTAGGTAACATGCAATACCCATTGTCTCTGCCCAAAATTCTTGTCCTAACCCAGTACCACTGAGCATGCACCTTACTTTTCCATCGGTGTTTTGTTCATCCTTTTTGCAACTCCATTATGTTGAGGTGTATATGGAGTAGTCTTCTTCCTTGTTGTACCACACTTCTTACAGAATTCTTTGAATTCATTTCTGCAGAACTCTCCATCATTATCCATCCTCAACACCTTAATTATTTTCTTTGTTTCACTTCCCTAATTTTATAATTAATGGAACAATAAGAAACCTTTATATTAATTATATCGACTATGTTTTGTCATGGTGTATTAAACATGTAGGAAACAAAGTATGGAGTGTGGTCAACAGAAAATATATTGAGACATGGCATGTGACAAGACTTTGAAATCATCTGTATTGTTTATTAATCATCTGTTGTTATGCTATGCTTTTTTATCTACGCAATCATGTATATTCAACTATATAAGTGTAGATTTACTTATTACACTTTATTTCTATGTTTGTGGGTGGAACATGAACAGACAAAACATCAAAAACAAGTCGATCAAGAAAACACTAGTTTAAATAAATAAAGTACAATATCACCTACAAGTGCTGAAGAAATGAGGCATTCACGCAGCTCAAGCGATGACATGAGTTCAAGTGATGAAGAAATGAGGCATTCACGTAGCTTGAGCGATGACATCAGTTCAAGTGATGAATGACAATCAATATAATTGAATGTCACTGCAAGTTGTATGTTTTGGAATATTTGTCTGTGAAAATCAAGGATTTTGTTTAATGTACTCGACATAATGTCCCAATTGCACGAGGACGTGTTACCAATAAGTGTAATAATTACATATTGGTTGCATTTTTATTATTGTGGACCTTTACGTTATCCCATTTTGTATGATGATGGGTCTCTTGTTCATATATAAAAAAAAATGGGTTTCTTATTTTATTACATTGTTGAATGTTATAAAATGTTGCATTGTTGATTAATTAATGATGTAACCAATAAACTTAGATTCATTCATAAGATCTAAAAACCATGCAAACACATGAGACTTGAAAATAACTCTCTTTTATTCCTTATCCATCCTAACTATTACAATGGAAGTTCAAACCCTTATAACTATTATCTAAGATTTTCGAAAACAACTAATTTTAGAAATTCTCGCATGACTCTAAAAATGACCAATAACTAAGAGCTAACTAGAGTGACATTATTTGTCAACTCGTTTTTCTAATTAAATTCATAAACTAAGATATAACTGATCATTAAGAATTTAAAAATTCACATAAAAGCACTTAAACCCCAATTTGAGGCCTTATATGAAGGAATTTGGCCCCGGAAAAGTGTCAAAATTATGACCGATATGAAGGAACAAATTAACACAGCAGTGAACTCTTCGAGACGCAACTCCCTATAAAATTTCAGCCCAAACGGATAACCGAGTCAAAAGTTATGACCTTCGAAAAATCTCTGCATCATTCTCCTCTTGTTGAAAAGAATGCAGCTCCTACAAGTTATTATCTTCGAATTGTTTCCACTTACCAGGATCTAGGTTCAGTAAGTCCCCTCTGTAATTCATGTACTCTTTGTTGGTGTTTCTCCTTCCCACTTGACCAGATATCAGTTGTATTGGCCTTGCCGAGTACAAAGGGTCTTCTTATCTAAAATATGCACAATCTTTTCCTTTTTCTTGCTTAAAATGGATTGTTTCCAATCCACCTCTGCCTCATTGTCATCACCCAGATCATCCCCATGGAAGATATACAAATCAGAAACGTTAAACACAGGGGAGATATCAAGACCAGTTGGTAAATTAACCTTATAAGAATTGTCATTGATTTTCTTGAGAATCTTGTAAGGACCAATTTTCTTATACTTCAATTTGTGGTAGGTTCCTCTAGGAAATCATTCTTTCCGTAAATAAACCATCGCCAAATCACTTTAATTGAATACCTGGTATCGTCAGTGAGCATCTTGTTAAATATTTGATGTGCTCATTTTACCATAGACAATATCACAATATTGTCACCCAACCATAGGCATGCAACCACCCCCGAGCACGATAACCTTTGCTAGATAAAATGATTCTGGAAGTAGTACTAGAACCAACAGATAACCAATAGAGCACATATTTCTCCAAAGATAGTGCACCAGACAGAAAGTCCCAAAACCACAAAACAAGAACTATACTCAATTGCAACAGTTACAGTTGCAGTTACCAAGAATATCATAATACCACCAAGAATACCACCAAGAGATACTAGAAGGTAGGATGCACATCTTAGGCTAGATAGCACTAGAGAGAGAGACCAAGAATCACCCCAGAAGATCCACCTTCCATCCTTGCGGTTGCATCTCCAATCTTGCGCCATACTTGAGAGAGTGAGTGAGGTGAGTGAGTACAAATGAGCTCAAGCGCCCTCTATTTATAGTGGCTCTTGTCACTTGTCTGGGTCGACTTGTCCTTCTAGAAGAAAAAACTTTAATATTAATTATTTAACAAAGTCGACTTGTCTTCTAGGGTTTTTACACATCTGTTTAGGGTTTCTCTTGCTTGTAAAATATTCTATTATAGCCAAAGGTTACACATGGAGGTTAATACCCCCACAGCTACCACAATATCAACACTCCCTCCTAGCTAGGGAGGTATTAACTGTAATGGTCTCAAACACATCCATCCATTTCACATGGTATGGATAAGGCTCACATAGTCTTGCAGACCATTCCACAGGTAGCATCATCATAGCCACACAAGCTATCTCATGATCACGTAGACCAAGTCACAAGCATCATCATCACTATCCATCTAGCTGGCAATCACCTCCAACCCTACTAGTTGGCACACCAGCCTAGGAAACACCTTCAACACTACTGTTAGTCTCCATGGAAATTAGGTGGTGGTACACAATTACTACAATTCCATCCAATAGATCACAACAATGTCAATCCATAGTAGTACACAACTATTATCCAGTGGTACACAACCACTCCTAGTAGTGCACAACTACTATCTAATGACATAAAGTCACTACCAGTGGAACACATTGTTGTAGGAAAATCTCCCTGCGGATAGGTAGATCGCCTCTGAGAGCTTGACCCTAACTCTAGACAGAAAATGCTTAACGTGGACATTGACTTCCTTTCAAATCTATCTAAGATAACACTTGGGAAGGAAGGATAACAGAAGTACCTTTTTATCGACGTTTGTCCCTGCACACTCCTGGTTGCGCTTTTAATCCTTTGCTCCTCGCTGGATCCTGTGGACAAAACAAGATACGACCACTTCCTACTCTATTGATATTAGCTTGAAAACAGATCTATCAATTAATGATAAGTTCGTGTCACATTATACACAAACTAGAAAGAAACAGGCCAAGCGTGTCATATTAATGAGAATAACGACAACAGTACTTACAATCGTAGATGCGAATGCGACAGCTCCGTCGAGTCCTCTCCGTCTAACCCTTGCCCGAAAGATCCACAACCTGAGTAACAGCAGCTTCATTGATCACTCTCCTTTGGCTGATTGTGTGTCTTCTTCAAGATCATAAGTTTCATACCAGCAGTTCTTTCCCCAATCAGCTCCAGCACCACTTATGAGATCATAAGTTTGGTGTGATTCTCCATTTCCAATCTCCCTTTCACCATTAGAAAGCTTGCTTATATAGCCTTGGAGAGGCTTCAACCACTTGAGATATCCTTGGGGAAGTTGCGGATTTGCCTCCTTCAGTTGAGGATCTGCCCTAAGATCATGGTTTGACTAGGGATTTGAATCCAACTGCCTTCCAAGAATGAAAATATGCTTCCCCCATTCATCTCAATAGCTTAACAACTTCCCAGAATAGGTAGCGCTCCCTCAAAAGGGCCATCAGAGCGTTGTAGCACTCCCTAGTAGGCTTTAGTGGGGCGCCAGCACTTCCAAAGTCTATAGTGCTCCCTCAAAAGGGCCAGGGGAGCGTTATAACGTTCCCTGACAGTGTAAGGGGGAGCGTCGACGCTCCGAGAAGAGGTATAGGGGAGCGCTCTCCTCCAAAACTCAGTTTTTTGGGTCCTTTCAGATGGCAAAAGGTTTGCAAGCCTGCTGACTCATTTCTCCTCTTCCAAATCAAATGTTTGAGGTGTTTCAAGTGTCTTTCTCATGTCATTATAGGCATGACATAGGCATCATGGCAGTATGCTTCCCTGAAACTTGCGACACTTGTGATCAACATGCGACACTTGCGACCTTGTGAGCAAAATACGACACTTGCAACCTTTGTAATGACGACACTATCAAAGTGAGTAATTTTGACGTGTAACAAATTGCCCCCCAAAGTATGAAGTTAGAAGATAGGAACTGATAATTGAAATACCTTGTAGACGTTCAAGCAAGGGTATAGACTCAGAGAACCTAACGGAAGCTACACACAAACATCCAACAAATATCATGACATATTTCAAAACCCAAAGCAGGCATACCTATGCTTGGGTGATCAAGACTTGCGAGATATGGCCGCCATAAAATACACTGCGTATCCATAATTGTATTGATGAAAAGGTATAGCCACCGAAGATACAATGTGGATCTATACCATGATGACTCGGACTGATCGTAGCTATGAAGAATACACAGTGGATCTATGAGATGAAAAGACATAGCCACGACCAATAAAAAGTGGATCTATGTAACAGTGTATGTGTTTTTTGTCCGATAGAAACTCCTTCGCAGCCTGGGCAAAGCATATATCAAAGTGGTTACTCAACCCAAGGTCTTCTTACCAATCCCAATGTGGTGTGATTCTAACCATGTGAATAGATGTCCTGATGTCGAACATGGCAGAAACCACTTGATTACCGGTCAATGGTGTAAATCGTTAACAAGTGCGAGGGAGATCACCATTAATGTCAATGATTCCCAAGGTACCCTAGTACATTCCAGCGAATGTGAATAGATGAGTTGAGGTCGAACATCCGTGGAATCATTCGATCAGAGGTCAATGATGTAAACCTATTGTCGAATGTGAGGAGGCCTTTCATTGAGGCATGCATGTCCCAAAGTACTAATTGGTTTCTAAGCCTAATTCCCGGATAATGTGTTGAAGTCGACAGGAATAGACTCGTCGAGGGAGGGCCTTGATGTATCCCTCATCAATGACACGAAACAGACATATAGATGTAATTGGTAGATCGAATGGACGTGGACTGACACCGGTTTTGAGGCAAGATATTTGGGATGGTTGACTCTCGAGGCGGATACTTCCCTTGAACACTGAGGCACGACAGCAAAACATGACATGGACCAAAACTATGCAGTGGATACTGTGACTTGCGTCGGGTGATCCAAAGGAGCGAAAGGAACTCAAAGGATTGGCTCAGTGCAGAGGTTCAGTGAATCATGATATGTGCAAATGACAAAGTGTCGTGTTCAAGGGCGACTCTAAGAATTACTGGACAATGTTCTCGAGAGACTGCTTGGCTTGCTCCTTTCAATTTTTTCCCCCATCCAGATAGATGAGTACCTATTTTTGATTTAATGAGCTCGAGGAGGATAACACATGCTCGATATAACTCACCTTCGGTAAGCTCGTCTTCCTTTGTTTAATGAACCGGAAGAAGTAAGGGATCGATCCCATATGGGCCTGTCGATGTGTGCTTTAACGAGTCCAAAGACAGAAAACTCAAAGGTTTTTCGGGATTATAGAGTTTGGAAAAACACTTAAAAGAGAACTCTCTCAGTTCCTTTTTCGTACAGTAGTCTAACAAGACCGAAAAAGGGTTAAACTATCGCTCGAAAGACGCCCTTTCTGACCTTTTAACGAGTGTG